>JAAGKR010000907.1:1742-154292 GCA_011419295.1 Clarias macrocephalus
TGATGTGTTTCCCACTTTATGCACTGAAGCTGGCACGTTCCCTGAGTTTTTCCAGCATGATGGTGCACCACCACATTATGGGTGTCAGGTCCGAGCATCCCTAATGAAGAGTTTCCTGAAAAGTGGATTGGTCATCGTGGGCCAGTTGAATGGCCCCCAAGGTCTCCCGATCTGACCCCATTAGACTTTTATCTTTGGGGTCATCTGAAGGCAATTGTCTATGGTGTGAAGATATGGTGTTAAGGTGTATCCATATAAATGGCCCACCCTATATTATAGTATGATAGTGCTACACTATTACACTGACATTACCAAACCATCATACTACCACGTTATACTGTATCACACACCTGCACACTCACAATGCACACATGGGCAGACTTATATTAATACACTATTGCACTTTCAAATACACATAGTTACATTACACACAGTATTAACACTGTTCCCCCCACACTACACACACTATTAGACTATCCGTAACAAGTACAGCTAACTTACACACACACTCACACATACACACACACACACACACACACACACACTCACAAAATATATTGAGCTGTCTAGAAAAATTAGCAGAGCTACAAATGTGAAGTGGTATAATTACACGCATTTCCCTTCTCGTGAACTGTGACTGCATCTCTCTCTCTCTCTCTCTCTCTCTCTCTCTCTCTCTCTCTGTCTGTCTCTCTGGGCCAGATGTACTAAACTGTTCAAGGTGTAATGAGGCTGCATGTGGGTTAAAAAAACAAAAAGAGAGAGAGAGAGAGAGAAAAGAAATTTGTCTAAATGCATAATTTAAGCGCCAACAGTAAGCAAAGTGCGCTTCCTCTTACTTTAACGTAATAATTAGAGGGAGGACTGCGCACGTGTCAGCACAAAAACCGGCAGTGTGGCTGATTACACATTCTGTTTTAAAGTTCGGGAAATTAGAGGCAGCGATGTGATTTTGTCGTCAATAAAAATAGTCGTAGAGTTTCCAGGTGAATAGCTTTCCAATAAAATAAAAAAAATTAATTTAGTCTGGAAGTTTGGAACGCAGCACGCCTTTATGGATGCTCAGATCATTTTATTTATGACAAAATGGGTAATAACACCATTTCACGACTTATAAGATAATATAACGTCATAAAAAAAGGAAGCGCAATCTTTTGTAATAGCGCTCGTATTAAACACTGCTTTTGTCACGCCGATCCGGCAAACGGACAAAACCCGTCAGAGGAGCTTCTGAAGTTTATCCTGTACAGAGTAGCATATTCATCAAAGCCCTCGACACTCACGTGTTCTGCCGCAAGAGTCTTTTTTTTTTTAAAGCAAGAAATGCAATTATTTCGGCATTATCTTCTTTACTGCACTTGCATTTCGCCCGTACTCCTGAGCTTTTTGACATCGCTGCAGTTGACCGTTTGCATAATGAGCCTTAGTGAATTAATTTCAAGTGCACCGCGGGCACACCGTGTGACCCCATCGAGTCACATTTGGCACCGCGCTCCCTGAAGGATACGCATTCGGTGCTTTATTTGTATATCTCTTCCTGTGTTCCTGTGTATGCCTCTTTGTAATGTGCAGTTTATGAGTGCACGACCACATAGAACGGAGAGGAAGACTAAAGAGAAAGAGAGAGATGGGGGGGGGGGGATGTGAAGTAACACCTGATATTGCAGATTTGCATACAGATGTGGAACCTTGGCATTTGCATTGCGCCAGAGAGAGGCAAATGAGTCTTAGGAATCTATATTATGTTCATAATGTGATGCATATTAGCATATTCAGAACCCAACCGCAGTGGTCAATTTAAACCCATTTAAAGCTAGTTATGGTAAATGCGCCAGCCAAAAGTGACAGGCAGTTATTTTGCACCACAAAATGTTTCGTTTCTTTCCAGCCACAGTGATTTGCCATTTAGATTTTATTATAACTTTTAAGGTTTCTTTTTTATTTTACATTTAATGGTTTGATTTTGCTTAAAAGTACATTCTCTTACCTACAGTATTGTGCACAAGATTTGAGCCATCAAATAAAAGAGCCAGACGTTCTTGTATTATTAATGTAGTCTTGAAAAAATAGTTCCCCAGACTTCCTGGAGGACTTTGTGGCCCTGATTTTCAGCAGTTTTTAAACAACTGTTTGTGTTTGTTAAGCCGCACCGAAACCTATAACTCATTCAAGCATAAAAAAAACATCTAACTTTACACATGAACACCTGAGAAACAGGCGCAGATGATGACAGATGATCAGGCCAGTGGTATTGATTAGAGATACAGGCGAGAGGGGAAATGAGTAAACAAGCAGTTCAACACCTTTGCAAAATAGTATCTTTAGCCATTTTGGATCCATTTTTCTTTAATTTAATCAACATAATTTTTTTTCTGCACAGTGCTGTAGTTCTTCCTGTTATAAAATGCCTAGTGCTGAGTCAGAAAGCTACACATTTACACATTTGCCTCTGACTGTTGCAAAGCACCGATACTACAGTAACTGACACTGGCCTTCTATACTGTACATCTCAAATAAACGTCCTACATAAAACTGTAGCAAATATACAGGACAATTATAATAATAAAATGAATGAGTAAACACTTTCTGAACCGTCAATCAAGAGTGATATAAAGTCAAACCAGGTCATGTGACATTTCTTGTGAATACTTCAAGCACAGTACGTTGACGGGACTCTTAGCTGCAGTAAAACATCTGTCTGTGGAAACAGTACACACAATCATTTTATCACCACCACTTGCACATTAGAGGAACTTGAGTGGGAGTTACAAACTGACTTCACTCCAAGCCAATTCCACATGTTTGGTCCATTAACGGAGTTCCTGAGGGGCCAGTGTTTTAGACATTTAGCAAGCACTAGTGAAACACTTGGATAAGTGCATTAGAGTAGCACAGGATTATATATAGAGAAATAAAGGTAGTTCCTGCTGTACTCTCAGAACTGTGTTCTGGTAATCTTGCACAATAAAAAGTCCTGGTTTAACCCCGGTAGATAAAAGTATAGAATTTACAAGGAAACTATTATCATACAGAGTGGGGTTATCATATAACCCAGCGTTATATCATTTAAAAAATACAATTCAATAAAAAGCTAACACCAATAACATGAAACGGATGGATGAAGGTTGTTTTAAAATTCCATTTGCTGAATTTCCATTAGAATAACTAACCACTGGGTTGTTGCTGGCGAATCACTTTGGAGCCATTGTTTTGTAATAGCTTTTTGAATAGCAGTCATCAGAACTCTCATTATACGGCCTCCACACCCCCACCGAACTGTGTGCTGTAAAATCCCAAGGTATATTAAAGCCTAATTAAATAACAGAGAGCAGTTCCTGGTGTCTTTCCAGCATAAGGCAAGTCTACGTCAAGACCAGGCGTGTAATCAACCCTGTTTTTAACCATGTTTTCTCCAACTAAAAATTCACTGAACAGCAATATTCCCCTCCAGGATCAAGTGATAAGACTGTAATATTTGTTCCAAGTTCTTCTGCCATATTTCTTTACTATAGGTGGTTGACAAAATGTAGTAATATCTTGATTATTAAATAAGAGTTCTTTATTTAAATCTATATAAGCAGCAGAGGTGGCTACTTTACACAACTACCCAAGTGCATATCCGGGTTATAGTTCAGTTCATATCAGATGGTGCACCTGGTAGTAAATTATATACTGTATAGAAATATTTACCCTTATGGAGATTAAAGATTTTGTTCTGTACATCTCTCTAAGGTCAGATAAAGCACACATACTGTACAGCCGTAGCCAAAAGTGTTGACAATGACACAAATATTAATTTTCACAAAGTCAGCTGCTTCAGTGTTTTTGTCAGATGCTACAGTGGTATACTGAAGTCTGATCACAAGAATTTCATAAGTGTTGAAGGCTTTTATTGACAATTACATTAACCATCAGTCCTGTGTCATGCCAACAGTAAAGCATCTTGAGACCATTCATGTGTGGGTTTGCTTCTCAACCAAGGGAGTAGGCTCACTCACAATTATGCCTAAGAACACAATTACGAATAAAGAATTGCACAAAAACATCCTCCAAGAGCAACTCCTAGAACATCCAACCATCCAAGAACAGTTTGGTGACAAAAAAAAAAAAAGCCTTTTCCAGCATGATACATCACCGTGCCATACGGCAAAAGTGATAACCAAGTGGCTCAGGAACAAACCATCGAAATTTTGGATCCATGGTCAGTAAACTCCCCAGACCTTAATCCCATTGAGAACTTGTGGTAGGCAAGAGGCAGTTAGACAGTCAAAAACCCAGAAAAGAAGGGTCAGCAATGCAAATATTGACTCTTTGCATAAACTTAACATAGTTGTCAATATAAGCCTTTGACACTCATTAATTGCTTCAGTATACCACAGTAACATTTAACAAAAAGATCTAAAAACACTGAAGCAGCAGGCTTTGTGAAAATTAATATTTGTGTCATTCTTGAAACTTTTCACCACAGATGTAAGTAAACCAGCCATGATTGCACTCAGGTGCGAATCATAACATGTACCCTGCTGGCTCATCTCCAGCTGAAATCACTACACATGCATGTTAATAGACCGACATCCAGATCAATAAATCCCTGAAGGAAACAGTTTAGCCACAGCAGTACAAGGCATACTGTATCAAATTACAAGGACAAAGCCCCTCAGAGTGGCACAACAGGAAAATGTTTTCCCTGAAACATACTGTAGAGGCACACATATAGATCAAATACATAATAATTCCAAACTGTTCAGTGCTAAGAACAAATGAGTTAATGACATTTAACAGGTCAAAGCTCATGAAAGTTTACAAAAGTAAACACCAGTGTGCCTTTACCTTTTCACTGCTCCTCTAACGGGCTCATTTTTATTCCAGATTGTAAAATGCAGAAATGTAGAGTTTTCTAGTATCCCCTGAACCGCAATAGCCAGGGGTCAAAAATTTTAAATGTCAAAGGTGGGATGGAGTCAATAATTATTAAGTCTCAAGTCCAAAATCAAGTCCCAGGTCAAGAGCAGCAAGTGAAGAACAACCAGTCCTGAATCAAGTCTCAAGTGTAGAGCAGCAAGTCATCAATCAAGTGTCAAGTGAAGAGCATCAAGTCCTGAGTCAAGTCATCAGTAAAGAGCAGCAAGTCTTGAATCAAGTCTCAAGTGAAGAGCAGCAAGTCCTGAATCAAGTCTCCAGTGAAGAGCATCAAATCCTGAATCAAGTGTCAAGTGAAAAGCATCAAGTCCTGAGTCAAGTCATCAGTAAAGAGCAGCAAGTCTTGAATCAAGTCTCAAGTGAAGAGCAGCAAGTCCTGAGTCAAGTGTCTAGTGAAGAGCATCAAATCCTGAATCAAGTGTAGAGCAGCAAGTCATGAGTAAGTCAAGAGCAGCAAGCTACCTTTGTTGTGAACAGGCAGAGCCGCTGCCATCTACATGGGCAGTTGTTAAGCATGTCTATTTAAGGGGCCAAAAAAACAAAGACAAAGAACCAAAATAAGCGCGCCTTCAAGTTCTACCTCAAGACAAAGGCAATAAACATTTATTATTCTTAGAATAATACACATAAGTCCTTATTAAGGGTCGGATAGTCCATAGTGGACAAGAGAGTTATTTTAAAAGAGAGCTCTGTTAATTTTGTGTTTTCCTAATTAATAATCCACGCTACCTCCAAATGGGAAGGTCTTCCCGTTCGTGTGTCAGAAGCACTCTCCCAAACTTGTTGACCCGCTCAGAAGCCCTGCGTAAACGCTCTTTTATATTATATATTTTATATTATATTATATTATATTATTATTTTTAATATTATTACATCCCGTGGTCTCTCTAACAAGCACCACAGAACTGAAATTCGGCGCTCGTAAACTAATACTTGCTCGGTTTCTGAATAAAAAATTATTAAAAATCTTTGCTCGGTTTGCGGAACACTCGTAAACCACGTTACTTGCAATCCAAGGTTCCACTGTATAGGAACATAAGCAAGGCTAGGTATAATGTTGAAAACTGGGAAACTGTAAGCATTAGCACCTCTGCAAAAGTGTGTTTTACAACATCTAAACTCTTGATTCCCTTTCCATGTATTTTTGGTAGATCCGTCTAGATACTGATAAACTGCCAAACCCACCGATGGTGCTGGGATTATGGGGTTTTGATGATACAGAGGAAATCTGATTATTTGTCTAAATCAATCCATATTGATTCACAACAAGTGCTGCACAACAATATAAGAAGCTGACACCAAATAATTCTGAAGCTTGGGTGTTTAATAGCTTCAAATAAATTCAGGATTTTATAACTTTCACTGTGCAGTAAAGAATCCGTACAGTGTTTGGGGTGTTTGGAGATTTATTCTGCATTTATGAATCATTAGTGTAACATCTCACTCACTGCTACAGTTTCCCCTTATTAGTTAAAGTGTGTGGAATGTGTTTAATGTGCACAAAGGGTGTTATGTAGTATGATTATGAATAAGGAGGTGAATGCACCGCATGCCAACCTTATATCGTGTGTTTCTTATTTTACAGATCTGGTATTACACTAACGGGATATTTGAAGGCGCAGGATTTGACAAGAGCACAATTCCTTATGTGACCCTCAGCACGGGATTTATCGAGACTCTGTCAGCCATCATATCGGTGAGAGTAATGTATCTCTATACCTGTCTGTCTATCATGCTGTCAGTTTGCAAGGGCCCGCTGGATTCTATGAGCCGTAGTATATTTGATGCTCATTCAGTGTGAAATGAAGAAACAGGACACATAAATCACACACACACACACACTGTAAATATATATATATATACAGTCTATACACCGTTAAGGAAAATGCCAGTGTGCCATATTTAAGTAAATTTTGGTGTGGGTTTCTCATTTTCTGTTTAAAGATGTAGATTAAGCTGCTCGCAGTTGGAGAAATGAGCTGCCCGGACTCATTTAGCTTCTTAAATCCCTCATCACTCTTCTCAAATTTATGCATTATATTACACACATATACACACACACACACACACACACACACACACACACACACACACACACACACACACACACACACATATCGACAAGTGGGCTGTGCTTGCAGAAGGTGTTTACAATTAATTCAGCATTATATGCTGTGGATTTTATACAGACAGACGAAAGAACAGAAAGACACACACACAAAGACAGACTGTATACTTTATTAGAAATGGACACACCCTCTGTAACGTCACCATAGAGCAGTTTTGAAGCTCACCTCTGGGAGCTCTGGTCTTCGCCATCTTGACAGGAGCTAACTAGCCTAGCTGTTGGTTGAAACACACATACAGTATTTACTTAAATGGGTCATTGATTAAGACGTTGGATTCTCTATAAGTTCAACTATAAGTTGTCCTTGTTGGGCCCTTGAGCAAGGCCCCCTAACCCTCAACTGCTCAGATGTAGAATGAGATCAAAATGTAAGTCGCTGTGGATAAGGGTGGCAGCCAAATGGCTAAATATAAGTTACCGCTAGCTAGCTAGCTAGCTTAGCTAAAATGCTAAGGTGGCTAGCGTTAATTTATATGATGATGTTACTTTGCATTCGATCGAACTTCGTCATCCGTACCCTACACATCATCTATATTAATTCCTACATTTAATAAAAATTATGCATATCAGCCACTCCCCTATTTATGCATAATTGTATGGCTTCACACGGTATAATTTTAACTGATAAGCTACATAAAAATTTTCCCCCGTACAAACTGTTTTTTTGTTTGTTTGTTTGTTTTTGTTTGTTGTTTGTTTGTTTGTTTTACCAGGTTGCAAACATTGTAATTTATGATGTATAGTTAGACATTTTTACATGGGGGTCTCTGGGGAAGGTGGCACTTTCACCTTGCACCTTCAGGTTCCGGGTTTCATTTTTGCCTTGCATCTGTATGCATGGAGTTTTCATGTTCTCCCCATGCTTGGTGGGTTTCCTCTGGGTACTCCAGTTTTCTCTCACGGTCCAAAGACCTGCAGATTAGGCTAATTGGCATTCCCAAATTGCCCATAGAGTGTGAATGAGTGTGTGTGTGTGTGTGTGTGTGTGTGTGTGTGTGTGTGTGTGTGTGTGTGTGTGTGTGTGTGTGTGTGTGTGTCTGTCCAGGGTGTATCCCGCCTCGTTCCCTAAGTCCCTTGGGATAGGCTCCGGGCAATGCTTTCATTTGTCACCTGTCTGTGTATGTGCATGTGTGGACAAGTGATAAATTCATTACCTGTCCAACAGAGCTCAAAAGTTCAGAGAGCTCTGTTCTCCAGTCCTGTTTTATACAATTTTTAGTTCTGTTTGACTTAAAGGGATAGTTAGTTTTTTTTTTTTTTTTTTTTTACAAATCTGTCCTAAATCAAAATTGAGGTGCATGAGGTGTATCCTAAATACAGGATAAAAAGGTACAGAGGGATGAATGAGTGAGTGAGTCAGTGACTGAGGGGATTTAGGGGGACTGACTCACTTTATGACCGCCTAGTGGTCATTAGAAGATTTGGCATGATTTGGCACTTCCAACTAACAGTTGCCTCTTGAGACAGACACACACATACATACATACAGATACTAATGCCTCTATAAATGCACTGTTTGTAGAGACATGCAGCTCAACAGACAGACAGATACATGGATCAACAGACAGACAGAGAGACAGACATGCTCAGAATCACAGACAGACAAACAGATGTTGGTCTTTACAATACAACTAAAGAAGGTGCAGTTTGGTTGACAGCTCTTTAAAGCCCTTCAGTCACAAGAAAGAGGCACACACACACACACACACACACACACACACACACACACACACACACACACACACACACACACACACACACACACACACACCTTCTGCATGCATTAAAGACCCAGAACATGTAGCCTTCTGAATTGTTGAGTCGGTTTGCCTGCCACTCCATATCCCTACTAGCGCACTCAATGTTTCTGATAGCACACTCCACATACCTGCTACCGTATTCCACGTTCCTGCTAGTGCATTCCATATCCTTTCTAGCTCACTCCATAACTCTGCTAGTGCACTCCACATTCCTGCTAGCGCACTCCACATCCTTTCTAGCGCACACCACGTCCCTGCTAGCGCACCCCATGTTCTACTAGCGCACTCCACATCCCTGCTAGCTCACTCCACATCCCTGCTAGCTCACTCCACATTCCTGTTACCACACACCACATTCCTGCTAGTTCACCCCGCACCCCTGCTAGCCCACTCCACGTCCCTGCTAGTGCACTCCACATCCCTGCTAACTCACTCCATGTCCCTGCTAGCACACTCCACGTTCCTGCTAGCGCATTCCATGTAACTGCTAGCGCAGACCATATCCCTGCTAGCGCATTCCACATTTCTGTTAGCGCACTCCATGTTCCTGCTAGCGCACGCCATATCCCTGCTAGCGCATTCCACATTCCTGCTAGCGCACTCAATATTCCTGCTAGCACATTCCACGTCCCTGCTAGCGTATTAAACATCCCTGCTAGATCACTCCATATCCCTGCTAGCACACTCCACATTCCTGTTAGCACATTCAAATTAGCATAATACAGTACACGCTATTACAATGTTCTTGAAATCTAACATGCTAATGATTCATCACTCACACATTATGATTTTTACTGCCTTTAGCTACAATAAGACCCAAAATCATTCAAGGTAACCTCATTCTTTTATTTGTTTGATTGTTTGTTTCTCAACATGAAACGTTTTTTCTAGTTATTTTTTTAATTACACTCCTATCCCATGATGCTTTGTGGCTCGTTTGTAGCTTCTCCTCTCTGATTTCCCTGGAGTGTACACAAAAAGCTCGGAAAACACTTTTGGCCCAAAAAAAAAAAAAAAAAAAAAACCACTACATCCCAAAAGTAATTAGCAACACTCCAAGCGACAACAGAAAAATCACACGGATGGAGACGCACACATGCACACACAGACAGACAGACAGACACACGCTCACTGAGTGTGGGCTAGATAAGGATGTCCAATGGGTTAGTCAGCCTGCTGAGAGTGTGTGAGAGGCAACAATGCAAAAATCGTGCATAGGGACACACAAGTATGTGTGTGTGTGTGTGTGTGTGTGTGTGTGTGTGTGTGTGTGTGTGTGCGTGCGTGTGTGTGTGTGTGTGAATGCTGTGTGTGTGCGTGTGTGCGTGCGTGCGTGCGTGTGTGTGTGTGTGCGCGCGTGTGTGTGTGTGTGTGTGAATGGTGTGTGTGTGTGTGTGTGTGTGTGTGTGTGTGTGTGTGTACTGCTTTTGGAAGGATGACAGCAAAGACCAACAGAGCGTGAAGGGATCACTGAAAGGAACAGTGTGCAACACACACACACACACACACACACACACACACACACACACAAACACACACACACACACACACTCATACTTCATTCATAAAGTGTTACTTGCAGGGTGCATGTCACTGGAATATCTGTGGTATATTCTTAAATATATACAAGCTGCCAGAACAATTTTAATGCACTTTTTGAAAAATTCTGCACATCTCTGGAACTGTGCTGGAGCCATGAGCACGGTTTCCTACCAAACACCCCCCCTCCCCCCCTCAAAAAAATCCATGTTTTGAAGACTAAAGAGAATCTGTAAACGTCATATAACATAATAGAAAAACCAGATTTTCCTTCAGTTTACTTTTTCATCTTTTTTCACTCAGGTTTTCATTTGTCACCCGTCTGTGTATGTGCATGTGTGGACAAGTGATAACTTCATTAGCTGACCAACAGAGACTGTAACAGCTCATAAGTTCCCAGAGCTCTGTTCTGTAATCCTGCGTTATAAAATTGTTAGTTCTGTTTGGCCTAAAGCAATAGTTTTTTTTTTTTTTTCAAAATCTATCTTAAACCAAAATTGAGGTGCATCATAATAGGTCTTACTGTCCGGCAAACCCGGAACGCAAATACAGTGTAAGTAATTGGGACCAGATTGGGACCAAAGGGGTGTTTTTTTTTTTTCTTTGTTTGTTTGTTTATTTTAGCACTGTCGCCTTGCACCGCCAGGGTCCGGGTTCGATCCCCGGCCAGGCTCTGTCTCTGTGTGCATGTTTTTCCTCCCACAGTCCAAAGACATGTAGGTTAGGCTAATTGACTTTCCCAAATTGCCCTTAGTGTGTGAATGAATGTGTGGGTGTCTGTGCACTGCGATGGATTGACACCCTGTCCAGGGTGTACCCTGCCATGTGCCCTAAGTCTCTTGGGATAGGCTCCAGGCCCCCCGTGACCCTGAATACAGGATTAAACGGTATAAATGGTGAATGAGTGAGAGTGAGTGTTTGTTTATTTTTCAAGCCTGTCTGAAATAAAAATTAAGGTTAATGTTAGTACCTTCCAATATGGCAACCATAAAGTTTGTCACCCAGAACGCAAATACAATGTAAGTAATTGGGGCCAAATTCCACAACCCTTGTTCCATAAGTTCAGCTGAGACTCATAAAGCCTCTGTAGTTAATTTGAGTTGGTGTCCTTCAAAGTTATGGTATATTTTCAGTGCAAATGTATCTCTTTTCTTTCCCCAGAAGAAGCCATATCTCTAAATGTAAAAGAAAAGTGTTAAATTTGTATGAAATATGCTGTAACTTTAAAAGATACCAGAGGCGCTCGGAAGACAGCGCTATCTGCTCCTTCCGCTTGCGTGAGCTCACAGACGCCCCTGATTGGCTGTAGAGCTGTGATTAATGTGGGAGCACCTAAGTTACCGCCTGACCTGGGAATCGAACTAGCGATCTCCGGATGATAGGACGAGCACTTTCCCACTGCGCCACTCAGAGGCCATTCATTCATCTTCTATAGCGTTTATCCTGTACTGGAACATGGGGGCCTGGAGCCTATCCCAGGAGACTCGGATGGGTGCCAATCCATTGTAGGGCACACAGACGCACATAAATTGCCAATCTAATCTGCATGTCTTTGGATTGTGGGAGGAAACCCACCAAGCACGAGGAGAACATGTAAAACTCCACACACACACACAGACACGAGGCGGCAAACACACCCTCAACCCTAAAGGTGCGAGTTCACAGTACTACCCACTGCGCCACCAAAATAAAAATAAGAAGAACAGGAAGATAAAGCAAATACAGTGGAACCTTGGATTACGAGCATAATTCGTTCTGGAAGTGGGCTTGTGTTCCAAAACACTCGTAAACCAAATCATCATTTCCCATAAGAAATAATGAAAACTCAAATTATTCGTTCCACAGCCCCAAAAAATAAATACATAAAAATAATTAATACAATCTATGAAATTAAAATAAAACAAATTAATCTGCACTTTACCTTTAAAAAAAGTACAAATAAATCCTGACAGATAAGTGTTTCCGTTGGACACACACACAACGGAAACACTGTTTTAACAGGAAAAAAACGGATATCGGAATCACCTTTTAAGTTTCACAACAAACGCATAAACACAGCAGAAACACCGTTTTAACGGAAAAAAGCGAGACTGGCATTAGCGCATACTAACGGAATCACTTAAGTTTCACAGCAAACGGACACACACATAAACACAACAGAAACACAGTTTTAACAGGGAAAAAATAAATCTCTCTGACCTGGCGTGATCGCATACTAAGGGAATCAGTGCTGTAAAGTAAAAAAAAAAAAAAATGAACTAGCACCTTACCTTTGAAAAGAATCGCGACAGAGCAGAGTTTCTGTGTGTTTGTGAAGGAGGGGGTGAAAAGACGGGAGAGCGTGTGTGTGTGTTGGTGTCAAATAACGCGCGCACAGGGGGGAGAAGGTGAGAGAGTGACGCTCGGAGTCAAAATAAGATTGGCATGCGTGATACATGATACTCGGCGCTCGTAAACTAATACTTGCTCGGTTTCCGATTAAAAATTTTTCAAAAATCCTTGCTCGGTTTGCGGAACACTTGTAAACCACGTTACTCGCAATCCGAGGTTCCACTGTAAAAGGTTCGAACCTGATTTCAAGTGCATTTGCATTTGGAATCTGTTGCTGTCAACTGTCCCTGGGAATTCAAAGAAGCAGCCACTGCTAAACTGGAAAAACAAAAACAAAGAAACATTAAAAGCATTAGGGGCGGCCGAATCATTTATTATACTGTATTTGTTGAAAGACGGAAAGAATACACAGATGAGCTGAGAATCCGAAAAGCCTTTCAAGCTCACCAAAAAACAGCTTTAGAAGACAGCAAGGATTCCTTCCCTGGTAAAGAAACACGCTTCACTAACAGTTGCCAAGATCAGGAACTCGCTCCAGGAGGATCGACGTGCCAGTGGCAACAATCAAAATACGACTTTACTTGAGTATGTTTAGAGGGTTTACTACAAGATGCAAAACATTAGTAGACATGATGAGAGTAGAGGTTGTTGGGGTAAAAAAACTGTACGGGTTACATCCTACAGACAGAGATCAGCTTGCATGAGAAGAGAAGAGAAAAAACTGCTCATGACTTTGTGTGTGCATTTGTGGCTGCCAGTGAAAAAGGTTATCTTTTATTTATTAATGATTTGACATCTGACAAAAGCAGCAGGATGTATTCTGAAGCATGTAGGGCTATATTATTATAGAGTGCAGATGGAAAATAGCCCGAATCTGTCGAGAGAAGCTTTTTTTTTTTTTCCAAGGCAAAGAAGTGGAATGTTCATCGACCTGAAATAAATCCTATTAATCCAACATTTCAATTACTGAAGGTGATACTTGAGAGAAAAATAGCCCAAGAACAGGACTACACTAAAGGTGGGTCAGAGCATCACAAGGGTCTGGTGACGTCTCTGTGACCCTAAATATTTAAAGAAATCACAGTTCAATTTATGATGAAAGTTTCTTAAAGAGAATCATCACCGGAGGCGAGACACGGATTCATCATTACGAGCCTGAGAGTAAACGGCAGGGTATGGAACGGAAGCATCCTTGATCGCCGACTGAGAAAAAGTTCAAAAGTCAACCATTAGCTGGAAAATTGATGCTTACAGATTTCTGGGATTCTCAAGGGTCAGTACTGGAACATTATCAGGGTTCAACAATCAACAGTCCAAACATGTCCGCACTCTTCCGCCCACACTGTCGTCGCTCTGCAAAAACTTCATTTTTGAGGTGTTAAAGCATCCTCCTTATAGCCCTGATCTTTCTCCATCAGACATTCACCTGTAGCAGGATGAAAAGGATGAAGATTCACTTCTGATGAAGTAAAGACAGCGGTGCAATCGAGACTCCCAGCTCAGCCTGAAACATTTTTTAATGAGGGAATATCAAAGCTTGTTGACAGACGAACAAAGTGTATTGGAAAGCAAGGAGATTGTGTCTGAAAATAATGTATTTGTCTTTTCTCAAAGTGAATTTAAATAAATTCCACAGCCAGAGTGCGGATCGCTTTTTGACACTACTGTCAAAGTCTGAATTCTGGGAAAAAGTCAGAGCTTTGAGTTTAAAGTCAGATTTCTGAAAACTCTTTTTTTTATGGTGGTCTTTGAAGTTTGCTCACTATTTATTTTCTTTAGTAACTAACCTTTGTTAGTTCTAAGTGATCATTTCTGTGGACGGCATGACTACAGGAGCTGGTTCAAAGCTTCTGCAGTCAACTGTTCTCTGAGGACTTGTGACTTCAGTCGCTCGATAGTTCAGGACTGGAGTTTCCTACAGTCTACATGAGCCTCCAATAACGAACTGGACTCAATTTAAACTTAAACACATCTCCTGTCATACTCAACTTCCAATCTCACACAGTATGATGCAGATCAATCCCTGCTATCCATTTCACCCAAATGAGGATGGGTTCCCTGCTGAGTCTGGTTCCTCTCAGGGTTTCTTCCTATTCCCATCTCAGGGAGTTTTTCCTTGCCACTGACGCCATCGTCCTCAGCTTGCTCATCAGGGACAGTCTTATCATTTTGATTCATACACGTTCACTTCTCATACAGACTTATATAATTCTATTAATTGTGTAAAGCTGCTTTGCGACAATGTCAATTGCACAATGTTTTTTTTTTAACTTGACTACCTCGATGTCCTTTAAAGCAAAAATTACAATGCAATAGTGCGACCTAATGAATTCCATTATGATCTGTGATGTTGCATTTAGTGCTACAGTACCAGTTGCACAGTTGAATGTCACTCAGCTAGTCTAGTCCCTGTTAGTTGGTCCAGATTTGTTTTGCTGCCCCTTAGCCAGACCAGATTTGAACTCCAGGGGAGCATCAACCTGGAAAAACCTCCCAGATGTGACTGTCAATAACATGCTGGTCATTGAGCATCCAGTTCCAGACTTGGTCCATACAAGTGCATTTTAAGAATTGGTGATATCCATCCAAATTTCTTATGCTGTATAGGGTCACAAGTGATAGGGAACCGACATATATCACAGGGCACCACATCATCCAATTATACATTACCAAACCATACAACTCGGGAATTAACAGATTAAATGATTTTTGTTGTTATCTCATATGCAGCTTACGGTATGTGTTGATTTTCCACTTTTTATTACAGCAGCTTAATATAAACATATCCTGAATCAACGTTGGCTTTAACTATGCAAAAACATGACTCACCGGCTGATTTATTCAAATCCTGATTGACTAATAAACGCAGAAACTCAATAAACAAAGAGCCCTACCACCATGACTCACTTTCATAGGTAATCTGTACGTACTGTAGCTTTGCTTTTAATTTGGTCGGTTTACTCTTCCGTTCTGCGTCACCAGCAGTCACTTCGCCCCATTCGGCGTAAATTGCCAGCCCTCACTGAAAATAAATGACTTCCGGCTATTTTGTCGTGTCACATCACTGTTGGTGGGAATGCGGGGTCAAACGAGATCATCGACCGAGCAGCATCCATGGGCCCTTCCCAAATCCGATTCTATATGGCAAAATGGAGGAGACTCGTCGTTAGTAATTTGACAAAAAAGAAAAAAAAGAAGATGCACCCTGTCTAGTCTTCTTTTTATAGACACTCTTACACCCCAGACACACATGTTCTTTGTGCGTCCACTTTCCCTGTTCCCGTTTGTGGACGTTGCTGGAGAAACCCCCGGGGCCCGCTGTCACTCTGATGAAGCCATAAGTAGAGTCGGGTGACAAATCATATCAGTCTCTTCCTTTCTCTGTCTCTGTTTCTCTCTCTCTCACATACACACACACACACACACACACACACACACACACACACACACACACACACACACACAGTCAAGCACTGACTCCAAAAATTGGTGAAGAGATAGAGCGAAAAAGAGACTGGAGCAAAGTAGAAAACAGAATGAAACAGTCAGTGAGAGGACAAGAAAAAAAAAAAAGAGAGAGAGAGAGAGAGAGAGAGAGAGATGGAATGAAGAGAGATCAGATGACCTGTCAAAACTCTCTGGCTGATCTGAATTGAGTGTTTCTATTTATATTCGCAAAGTGCACACATGCCGCCTCGAACTCCATACAGACTATTATTAGACACATTGCCTGTGTGTGTGTGTGTGTGTGTGTGTGTGTGTGTGTGTGTGTGTGTGTGTGTGTGTGTGTGTGTGTGTGCGTATATGTATATATGTATGAGTTAAATGCTTTCACTCAATATCCCTTTATACTTATGTCTCTCCATACTCCTCATCATTGACTTTTGATTGTCTGTCTGTCTCTCAGGGTTTGGTGATTGAGCGTGTTGGACGGAAGCTGTTGCTGATATTTGGCTTCGTGGCGATGGCCGTGTGTTACAGCCTCCTCACTGTCTTCTTGAACTTCCAGGTCAGAAGGTCACCTTTTAAACAAATGTAATCACAGGTTACAGATTGGAGAGCTCATGGCGTCTCCGAGGCAGCACGAGTCGTACCATAGACACCCACAAGCATACAGTCAGGTCATAAGTATTTGGACAGCGCCAGTGTCTGTAGACTCCCACAGTGTGTTTGGCGAAGCAGTCCTCTTATATTTACTCTTATATTTTCCAGGTTTCCCTCTCTTTTTTATTGTCTGTTCTTCCTCATTCCTTATATGGCACTTTTTCCTATCGCCCACCAGAACCCTTTTGTTTCCCTGGATTTCTAAAGGGAGTGTTAAATGGCTGATGGTCTTTTATGTACTGTATTAGCGCAGTGAACTCCAACCTTTTTTGCACTTTTGCAACCTTTTTTGATCTTCGGAAATCTGTCTTGCAAAATATTAGGCATTTTTACATTTTATATTAGACATAAGACTGTTTTCCAAAGATCGGCCATTCGCAACAAAGCGTAATAAAGCGTGCATACCGTACATACAACGTACTGTACCATAACGCAGAATCAGTGTGAGCCCTGAGCCTATTTCCATGCAAAGAGAAGACGCCATCGAGGAATGATGGGAGACAGTTACACCCAAAGTGTACTCCAAACATCCAGTCGTTCTTTCGCTTTCATCTCTGTCACTGCAGACACCGCGTTTCACAAGATGGGTTGGGGATCACTGTATTAGCAGATGAAATTATCAGGGAGTCTGGCACTGGACAAAACCTCTTTTTCTGTTAATTAACTGGAGAACATTCAACACCCAGTCACGTGCATGTGTCTGTTTCTCTCTTGGTCGGTTGGGACCGGCCAGTAAGTGTAACGCGGTGCACAAGATACATCAAGCAGTTCATCCCTCAGATTTTAAGCTTAACTCAGCTCAAGGGAGGAAACTCAGCATTTGGTGATGGTCATTGGTTCCAGACTTCAGGCAGTCATTGTCAGACTACAAAAACATTGCATCCAAATATTAAAAAACAGTCCTCATATTTATAATGATGCTAGTCTGTCCAATTATTTTTGAGTCCGTGTTAAAATGGCAGTAATTACTAAACAGTTAATGCATCCTTTTTGCTAAACCTATTGAATTAATGCCGAAAGTCTACCCTTCAGTCACATCTCATTATAAATCCATTGCGGTGGTGCTACAAAGGCACAAATATGAAAATCCTATAACGAATGTCCAAAATCCAATAGGACCAACTGACATTCAGGACACACACACAAACATGTAGGTTTAATGAGTTCTTTAGGGAATAAAAACAAAAGGTCACTTTCCTGTTCTTCTAGTGTTTAACTCGTTCAGCAAATCAGCATTTTATTTTAAATACAATAAACCTTTATTTGAAATACATCCGTTCAGAAATTCGAGTGAAACTAAATACAACTGTTAATGTACCTTTACACTTATACACACATATCAAAAGCTTAATAGCCATGTGCTAGCTAACTTATTTCCAATTAAAAAATTTTTATGATCATGTTGTCCAGTTGCCTAGTAAAACAAAAGCATGTGACAAGTTTGCTTTGAATAAACCATTAAAATGAAAAAGAAAAGAAAAGCAGAGTCTGGTAATCGCATTTGATTAATATCATTCTTAATCAGATGTAAAGTCTACACGTCATCATATATTAATCCACTAATATTTTCAGTAAACAAGTTGTACCACCAAGATGCAATTACAGAAAACAAACTAAATACACAAAAGTAGCATTATCAAACCTGACAAGTCTAAATGCAACCATATCACCTCTAAAAACAACTGTATAACCTGAATAAAGTATAAACTAGCAATGTAATAAAATGGCTTAAACGCAAAGTAGCATTATAGCAAACAGAAAAAATACAAACTATCATTTTAATTATATTAAACTGAATAAAATATATACTAGCATCACGGTAGTAAACAGACTGAAATATCAAGTAGCAATAGTAAATTGGATCGAACTCAAAGTAGCATTACAGTAAACAGACAAACACAAACTAGCATCATAATAAACAAGCAGCAACACAAATAAAATTTAATCATACTGCTGCTGTCACATACCCACACACCATATTTTTACCCTTCTATATTTTTCTACCTCGAGCCTTTTCAGACAGGGGAGGATATCCTTTGACCTTGGAGCACACAAACATGAAAAACAAACCAAACTCAGTCAGACTGAAGAAGCTCCTTGGATGGGTGGGGAAACGTATCTTCAGTACCTAATAAGAAAGAAATTCTTGACACGACTTCCAGATAACCTCGTCTGGATGACTGAAAAATTTCACAGACATTATTGTAAAAATACAAAAAACAAATGAGTATTAAATGCTAAAACGTGAAGAAGCATTAACATGAACCAGGCTATTGTAAACAGACATCCATATCCATCCATTCATCTATCCATCTACTGTATGTAGTCGAATTGGGGACCATAGAGGCCAATGTTGAACATTGTATTTATTCCTATTCGTAAGACCGTGGTATTACCTCCTGTCAAAACTGACATAAACTAGCATTAAACAATAATTACATACTGACGAATGTAATAAACAAGCTAAAACCCAAACTAAATAATGAATATAATCACAAGCTAAAACTCAAATTAGCATTATAGTAAAGAGACAAAAAACAAGCTAACATTGTCGTAAATTATAAAGTAAAATATAAACAAGCTATATAGTAAATTATTACGCATTATAGTAAATTAACACACACAAATTAGCACAACAGACAAAAACACAAACTACCATGATAGTAAATATAAAACATATAAACTAGTTGTAAACAAGCTAAAACACAAAATAGCATTATTGTAAACAACTTAAAAAATACTAAATGTGGTTTTTAAAAAAATGAATAAAACTTAATAAAATCTTTCTTCATTTTTTTCGTCGACATATAATTTTCATCACAATCCACTGCGGTACGGTGTTCATTCATTATGGCACAAGCAGCGGCGTTTCCCTTGTCATGGCTCGTGGCATATCAGGAGCAGTTTGCTCACAGTGACGGGATGTTACAAGCTCAAGTCATCTTTAACTCTTCGTCATCACAGCAGGGCCAAAGCGAAGAGAAAGAGAGAAGAGAAAAAACCCGATGTGTAACAGGGGAAACAGTGAGGGCACACAATCGCTGGGAAAAATACCACAAGAGACACATCAAGGTATACCATAAAAATCAATTTACAGCCTCTTTGTGGTAATTATGTTACCACATGTTAACATAATTATGTTGTGATGTATGCTATTTTCTTTTATAGTTAAACCGTTGCCAAACACATTAAGCTAATAGGTTAGCAAATGATTGTGACCCCATAGGAGCTATACCTACAACACTGTATTGTCCATACTGTTTCTACTGTTTTGTAAAATATGGACATGCAGCAGTTGTTGTGAAGGTTAAAAATAAATATAATTATCTGAAAACACCAAATGAAAAGATACATTTAAATGTTAAGAAAATTATTTACCTTTAAAAAATGGTTTTGACTAGACTGTAGGGTTAATTAATAATAATCTTATTGCTAAAATGTTACATTTTCATTGACTAAAACTAGACTAAAATACTTATGGGTTCCTTTTACCAAAAACTAGACTAAAGTTAGTCTAACTATTTTTAGACTAACTATTAGTCGAGTAAAACTCGACAAAATAAAAATAAGATACGATTGACTAAATATGATAAAAAAATAAAAAATAAACCTAACAGGGACATTTATCCCGGGACTAAGACTAGGAATAAAAGTGAAAATAGCTGACAAAATGAACACTATTTGACATAAAAATAAACTGTCATATTGTAAACAGATAAAAGATAAACTAGCATTAGTGTAAACAGACACAACAAATTGTAAATTATAGTGAAATATAAACTAGCTGTACAACAAAAGTAAACATGCTTAAACACAAATCATTGTGTAAACATGCTCAAAAACAAAGTATTATTTTAAACAGACAAAAACACAAACAATATATTAAACAGATTCAAATATAAACTAGCAATATAGTAAATTCGCTTTATATTAAAAACTAGCATTAAACTGTATAAAATATAAACTATTAATATAGTAAACAAGCTAAAACCGAAATTAACACGATAGTTAACAGACAAAACACAAACTAGCATATAGTAAACAGACAACACACATTAGCATTATAGTAAACCGTAAAAATATAAACTAGCTATATAGTTAATTGAATTAAAAATACTTGCATTATAATAAACTAACGCACACAAATTAGCATTATTTTACACCGACAAAAATACAAACTAACATTATAATAAACAGACTAACATTGAAACTAGTAATATTATAAACAAAAGGTAGCTTTATTGGAAACAGACTGAATATGCTAAAACACAAACTAGCATTATAATAGACTGAAAAAAACACAACTAGTATTAAAATGAATAAAACATAAATTAGTAATCTAATAAACAAACAAACTCAAATTATCATTATGGTAAACAGACAAACATTAGTTATAATGAGAATAACATAATAATGGGCTTAAAGGATCAAATACCTTTTTGGAATAAATATACACAATAAATGTACCAAAAAAAAAACTATTTTAAGTATGAATATGACATGTAGTATTTGTCTTTATGTCTGCTGCTCACACGTCTCTTTCAATTACAAACTTGAGCGATGTAGTGAATTCAAGTGATAAGGAATTGTCAGCTGAGGCAGAATACACACCCCACGACATGCTCCTGGTTTCGGCCTTTATGAATATATATACTCATACCAGCCTCTTACACCTAAATCAGCGTGACTGTTATTGGGTCTGCGGCTTATTTCCCCTCTCTCCCTTCTAGATGAAATTCTAAATCTTAACAAGTTATTGTAAGAAACCATGGCTCTGATGGAAGAGCGAAAACAGCTGCTGGATCTGGAGAATTAATAAGAGATTTGCTGTACCAATATGTTTATTTTCAGCTACCATAAAAAGAGAGAGAGAGAGAGAGAGAGAGAAAGAATACATAGTTCTTGAACTCATTGCACAGTTCTTATAAGCCACATATTATTACAAAAAGAAATTGATATTGATTTGAATAAGCTTTATCTATCATTATCAGTATTCTAGCACTTGAAAATGTTGGGCCTGACTCCACTAAAGCAGATTATTGCAATTGATTGAGTGGTGAAGCATGGCCCGTTATCCGCTCAAGCAGTGTGAATTGGTAAACGAAAATAGCATCAGTTCAATAGGTTTGTCCATCTTGTTGTTTTATGAGCAGCTTTACTGTTCTAGAGGAACTTATCCCTGACCAGCCATCAAGTGCGACTTGATAAAAGATTTCCAGTTCTTCCTGCTGAAAAGTAACCCCCCCCCCATAAAAGCACACTACCGCCAACATCTTGGATGGAAGGATTGTTGTTATTTGGGTTCTGAGCTGTATTTTGACAGCGTCAAACGTTACACTTTGCTTTTAGACCGAATTTTACGCTCTCAGCCAGAGTCAGATGATGATCTTTGCTTTTGAGTTAAAGGAAAAAAAGCTTCAGTTCAACAGATCAGACCAATTATGTGTTCTACTAGGGTCGCCTCTGTGATAGTCGTGGTTAGTCACGGTCATGTTGCTGTTTTGCCACAAAGTGCACAAAAAAGTGGGAGCATGTCAAAGTCAAATTTATTCATAAAGGACATTTAGCACAACAAAGTTGACCGAAGTGATATGCAATCCTAAAACAGCTGCCGACATAGTAACAGACTTTATAAACAGACAATAATAAAAAGAAATGTAAAAATCCAAATAAAACAATAAATAAATTCAAATTAAAAAATCTAATTTTGTTTGTCACATACACAACCATACACAGTAGCATATGGAGTGAAATCGTTATACCATCCGTGACCTAAAATATAAAGATTTCACTGCACCAAGTCTTGATCTAAATTTTCCAGCTTGAATTACTAGCTTGTGATTCATTTGACATTTATGTCAAAACTGTATCAGTAAATCCAGATGTTTTTCCAGTTGCTACTGTGAGTCTCCTCCTCATATCGCACAATGTTTATTTATTGGAAACAAGTTTCTGATCGAAAGGTCTTGAGACAACATATAGGACTGACATACAGTACTGTGCAAAAGTTGAGGCACTCATCATTTCTTGACATTTTCCTTCAAAAGAGTCAGACCTTCTTGTGTATTCTTTTTATGTTGTCTTGAGGAATAGTCCTCCAGGCTTTTTTTAGCAAGTTTGTGGTGCCCATTATTAGTCTAGTTCAGGTCCCTGAGCAGTTTCAGACGAATGTCTTGTTAAGCCACAAAGTGACCTATAAATTATTCAAGCATTAAAAAAAACATCTAACTTAACGCATGAACCAGTGAGAAACAGGTGACCCAGACAGTTGATCCTACATAACCCTAGGTAAGATGATGGAGGGCAGGCAGGTCAATTCAGCACCAGACTCTTCTACTACGAAGCCATGCTGTTGTAATGGCTGCAGTATGTGGTTTTGCATTGTCCTGCTGAAATACACAAGGCCTTCCCTGAAATAGATGTCATAAAAAACCTTTATATGCCCTTCAGCATTCACAGTTCCTTTCAAAACATGCAAGCTGCCCATAGTACAGTATATGCACTTATGCACCCCCATACCATCAGAGATGCTGGCTTTATAACTGAACATTGATAACACACTCAAAGGATGTCAAATTTGGATTTGTCTGACCATAGAACACTTTTCCATCTTGAAACAGTCCATTAAATTAGCCTTGGCCCACAGTCCAGAATAGCGCTTTTGGACCATGTTCACATATGGCTTCTTTTTATCATAGAGCAAAAATTTTGTTGGCATCTGCAGATGGCATGGCGGATTGTGTTTGCTGACAGTGGTTTCTGGAGGTATTCCTGGGCCAATTTAGTGATGACGGTGACACAGTCATGCCGATCTTCGGCCTTGTCCTTTACGAGAATTCTCCTGTTTCTCTGAATCTTTTGATGATGTTATGCACTGTAGATGATGAGATTTACAAAGCCTTTTTCAATTTGAGCTTCTGCCCATTTTTACTTGAGAGACTCTGCCTCTCTAAGACATCCCTTTTATAGCTAATCATGTTACAGATCTGATGCTAGATGTTCTCCCAGCTGAATCTTTTCAAATTTTCTTGCTTTTTTAGCTCTTTTAGTTTCCATTTTATTCAAATTTTTTAAAACGTCCCAACTTTTCCAGAATTCGGGTTGTAATCTACATACTTTAGTTTGATATGAAAAAATTAGAGGTGGCCCAAGACTTTTGCACAGAACTGTATAACTGATAATAATTTCCCCTCTCTATCTTTCTCTTCAGGACAGTTATTCATGGATGCCATATATGAGTTTCGTCTCCATATTGGCCCTGATTGCATCTTTTTGTTCTGGCCCAGGTATACACACACACACACACACACACACACACATATATGAACAACATACATAACCTTTCATGCAAAATCCATATCACAGCTAGAATTTTTTTGTGTGTTTGGAACGCAGCCAGTCAGGCATTTCAAGAGGCGTTGTTGTGTTCAGTAGTGCAGCACTTGCAGATGTTCCATCTCGATTTGGAACACAGCCCCTCATATATCACTTCCAGGTTCATTTGTCTCGTATCTGGTCTGCAGTGGAGAACTAAAGCAGTAGCAGCTCCCTTTGTGGGCTAAATGGGGTATTAAATTGCTTGGTAAATGATTTAGCTCTACCTCCGTAAGCGTGATGCTTATGTGCAAGAGAATCTGAAAACCTTCAATTTTATTTATAAATCTGTATACAGGTTTTGCATAATTAAACTTTTTTTTTTTTTTTTGGATTACTGTTGCAGGGGACCTCGGCCCACTCTCTATGGTAGAAGTTGGGGGAAATTGTGAGAAAATGTTTTGGTGACCGAAACCACAGTCATCTGTGTGTCTCAGATAACCATTGTGTGTAATTACTTAGTAATTAACCAAAAGTAGCAGTACTGCAAAAAATCATCTTGGAAGAAACAATATGATGGTCAACCTAATATTAATCCAAGATTTTAGTCCTCACATTTCTTTATAAATTTGTGGCATACAATTATTAAATATTATGCATCATGATAAATGTATAACTATATACAGTGTATATATATATATATTAAATCTACATATCTTCAGCCACAGAACCCGTATAGTACTCTAACTGAGTAGCTAATGAAGGTGACCCCTACGCATTGACCAACCTAAATTTTTTATTTTTCCATCCAGATTTATGATATAGGACTGCTGTAATATTTACATATCATATTACAAGGGCAAGTCAAAAATTATCCGCACTCTGGCTATAGATTATTTTTTGATATAATCTTTGTGCTCTTCAATACACTTTGTCCATCTGTTGACAAGCTTTCATAAGCAAATGTTTTAGGCTGAGCTGGGCTAAGCTTCAACCTTTTAGGGCTGCTTTCAGGGAACCAAACAGGGGAAAGTTTGACGGAGCGGGATCAGGACTATAGGGAGGATGCTTTAACACCTCAAAATGAAGTTTTTGCAGAATGTCGACAGTGTTGATGTGCATCATCATGCAAGATCACAACACCATCGGATCGCAGTTCTGTGCGTTTAATCCGAATTTTAGGCTTCAGCCCTTTAATAAGCATCTCACTGTAACGAGCACTGTTGATTGTTGAATCTTTTTCCTGATAATGTTCCAATACTGGCCCTTGAGAATCCCAGAAAACCGTAAACATCAATTTTCCAGACGAGATTTTAACTCTGCTATTCTAAACCATCTTTTTCAAGCAACGCTTGAAAGATTTTGTAGACCTTTGTAGTCCTGTGCTTTTAGTCATTATCCTGTTGGAACATTGTATCTTTGGCATAGAGTTCTAGCTTAGTGGAAGATGTGATCTCTTCACAAGAAAGTTGCATAAATGTGGCTTGACCTCTGTTGTCATGATTTATTAAAAAACTAAATTTCCAATTCCAATTTCCAGTACTGCCAACATTCTTGATGGTTGGCACAGAGTTATCTAAATGTTAACTGTCTGTTTGTAAGTGGCATCCTTGTGGACACTCGCCTGGCATCTTGGACACTTGATACAGTTCCCCCAATGCCTGTTGTTTCCCATCATTGTTTTTTCATCTCAAAGCATCATGCTCAATTCCTTGGTCTTCATGAAACCAGAACTAATTTACTCTGCCAATACCTTCCAAAGTTAGTAATAGTTATTGTCCAAGCATACATTTGGACACGTAGACTTGAGCGTACAGGACCAGTCAAAGGTTTGGATACACCTTCTAACGTCCTTCTTGATACTTCTGTCAGCCAGATCAGAGGCTGCAATTTTCATAAACTCACCAAAATTGGACAATAAATGGTGGGAAAAATGTTGCCTGGTCTGATGAGTCTCGCTTATTTCTGCTGTGGTACGGTCAAAATATGGCATCAACAACATTAAAGTATGGAACCATCTTGCCCTGTATCAACGGTTAGTATAAGTTGAGCATCATTTAAATGCCACAGCCTACCTGAATATTGTTGCTGACCATGTCTATTTCTTTATGACATTCCTTCATGTCACAAAGCTACAATCATCGTTCTTGAGCATGACAATAAGTTCACTGTACTCAAATGGTCTCCACAGTTATCAGATCTCAAACATGCAGAGCACCTTTGGGATATGGTGGAACAGGAGATTTGCATCATGGATGTTCAGGTGCCAAATTTTATGTCAATATGGCTAAAAACGTCTAAGGAACGTTTCCAGTACCTTGTTGGATCGATGCAAAGGTTAATTAAGGCAGTTCTGAAGGTAAAAGTTCTGCAGGTTCAACCCAGTACTAACAAGGTTTACCTAAGGTTAAAAACCTGTTAAACGAGACATTGTTTTATACAGAGTGCTTGAAATGGTTTAAAGTATTTTAGTGCTGCTTAAAGTGTGCTTGAACTGCTACTGCAAACAAAAGTGTGTCTGAGTTCAACCTTATTGTGTGCTTTATCAGCATGCAGCTGTTAAACACAGCTGATTCTTTCTCGGTGCAAAACTATACTTCTCTAATTATAGCACGCAAGAAAGAAAAAAACAGTCTGCAGACCGAGTAGGTTACCGGTGAGTGGGCACTTCTGCAGTGCTTTCTGTTTGCACGTAATTGCCCATCTTTCCAACCTAATTACCTTAAATTAGCCACTAGACTAAAGAGGTAATTAGGCAACTTATGCACCAAGTAGCTTCCAAAAAATATGAGGTTATATCAGTTTAAAAATTGTATACCGTCTGCTATTTCAACAGAGGCAATGAAGACATAAATGTTAGAATTTCTAAACTTCAAAGTCTGAGTTGGATGTTTGCTAAGCAATGCCCACTTGGTTACTGTTGCTAAGTTTGATCAGCGTTTGAGCCCAGAATGTCAGCTATGTGGTTTTCAAGGAAAGGAAAAAATACTTATCCTGTCAAATAGATGGTAATTTCTTTTTTGTAAAAATACATTGGAGATTTTTGAGAGGAGTGAACAAATTTGTTTTTCCGACCTACATTTGAAGACTACATTCATAACGTTACTCTTGTTGCTCTAATGTTAAGATGAATCCCGCAGATTTTAGTAAAAACGTCAGCAGGTTAATTAGCTAATGCTGTACTAGGGGCATTCAAGTCAAACCGGGACTTGTGATGAAACTGCTCGTGAATGAAGCCGTGAAACTGCTTGACAAGCACAGTACGGTGATGAGCCGTTTGGCCGCAGTAAAACATCTTAATAGTTCACAGGCTCGAAATGTTCACAGGAACATTCACCTAGTGGAATGTCTGATCCTTGAAAGTCGGAAGATACACATCTGTCTGTGAGAACAGAACACATCTGTCCAAGCCATTTCCACATGTTTGGCCCATTAAAGGGGTTCCTGGGAGGCCAGTGTTTCAGATGCAAAGCAGGTAGTTCGATCATGGCTCTGACATACTGAGAAAACTTTCTACCATGATGGTATCCAAGCACTAGTAAAACACTGGGATAAGTGCATTAGTGTTGCCGAGCATTATATAGAGACATAAAGGTAGCTTTTCTCTCAAACTTTACTATCAAACGTCCTGATTTTACTTGGACGCATCTCGTATATACTCTCTCTATATGTTGTCTCTGGTTTGATTCCAAAATGTAATTAATTGTAGATGTACAGTAATTGTATTTGTTTTAATGTTTTCAGCACAAATCAAACTATGGTTGGAATAATATTTTAATACACACCTGTTCCAATTTACAGCATGTAAAGCAACTCTTGTGAAAACTCGCCTTATCATATGGGGCAAGTGAATTTGATTATGTATAGAGAATATTGGGTATGATCTTACTGAGCATCCAATTAGCATTCAAGGAAGATTATCCACTGAAGCAGCAAGTGGACTGATTATATTATAGGAAATTTGGTTCTTGTGCCAAATCGGGTTGATAGAAAACTATGCGTGCAGTTAGGAGATCCTGCCCATCTTTCTTGTACAGTGTTCTCAATTGGATTTGTCCCAGAAAGTGAAATTTTGGAATATCAAAAATCTCTCTGCTTGCCCTTGATGGCTTGAATTGACAAGAACTGGGTCTGATGTCAGGGCCTCTTTCATTTTACAGAACGCTGATTCAGCCCTATTTTACTTTCTCTGGCTTTGTGATATCTGGCATGGCATCATCTGGTAACTCTGGGACCGTGCATCAGCCTTGACTTTATTTTTATTTGCTGAAGCCTAGCTCTCCTTGTGGATCATGACATCACAGTTACTGTGATGTAGCAGTGGTTTGGCCAGTGTAATAGCACTGGCCAAGTATCCCTATGCCAGGTTCAGCTGCAGAAATGAGTCAGCTCTCCATGTGCGTATGCAACTAGGATAGTCTCCCTGGCCGAAACATGGACTGGGAACAATAATGAAATGACTCATTTCATGATTCTACCAGATCTCAGATAGTTTTCTTTAAAATTTACCATTAATCAATCTAATTAAATCTTAAACCTAAACATCTTTTACCCATCTCTGGTGATCCTCCTATGCCCCAGATCAGTAGGCACTGGTTAATTTTTGTGGGCTTGGTGCAAAGGATTGGTATACATCATTGCTGATCCTATGAGCTGGGTGTTTTGCTCCTCTGGGACCAGGGAGCAATGGTTATTTTAAGCTGCCTCTAGTCCATGAGTATTGTGGCCTCTGTATGTTTTTCAGATCAGCAACTCGTGGGGCTCCCTACGACCTTAGCATTGCATAAAAGACGGCACTGAGGAACCGATCCATAGTCACACATCATTCTTGTTAACAGCCGGCCGCCAGCAGATCCTGTATTTCCTAATTCACCAGGGATATTGTTTAATGAATGTAAAGATGCTTGCAGCTTGTGAGTAGACAGCTGTTGTTGAAAGATGCCTCAAGCAGGTTGAGTCAGCACCAAACACAGGGCTATATACAGTACACAAGAGCTACAAACACAGCACTATAGCCGAGAGAGCGAGAGAAAGAAGGAAATAAAATGAAGAAAGAAGGAATAATATACTGCATTAACCTACTATGTAAACGTGAATTAATTCCCAAACAGTTTAATCTTGGATAGATAAAGCATATTTTGTTTTGTGATAGCTTTTAATTTATCACGTGACTTCACAGACAGGCAGAAAAAACACAGATTTTCCCTGGAATTGTAGCGACAGAAGACAAGCCTCCTTCACTAGGACTGACAGAAACAGGTAACACCTTGCCTTCTCCACTGGATATGACAAGCACAGAGCTCATTTAGAGGGTCTGTTTAGAAAAGAGACCGTGTCTATCAGCGTATGTGCCTGTCAGGAAGGTCCCATGCCTGAGAATCAGAATACGTATGCTTCACTCAGAATACACACACTCATCATCCATGACATTGTGACCACCTGCCTACTGTAATATTGAGTAGTTCTTCACTTTGCCACCAAAACAGTGATGCACTGTGTTCTGACACCTTTCTATCACAACCAAAAATAACCTTTTCCTTAATTTGAGCTACATTAGTGCTTCAATTGGATCGGACTACACAGGCGACGTTCGCTCCCCATGTGCGCCAGTGAGCCTTGGCCGCCCATTATCCTGTCACCAGTGGACCGGTTTTTCGTTATGGGAGAACTTTTGGTATGTCCTGACCACTACAGCCCCGGAACATCCCACAGTTGTTCATCACAATTTGGCCCTTGTCAAAGTCACTCAAATCTTTATGCTTGCTTCCAGCATATCAACTTTACTGTATATATTTGACCCATTTTCAGCCACCATTGTAATGAGATATTGAAAATGTTACTGTGAGAAAGGCCAACTTGCCCCACTCAAGATTAGGCAGGTGGTTATAATGTTATGGCTGATCAGTGTATACTTCATTTGGACTGATAGGCAGAGAAAAACCCTTCCTGACAGGCGCACAGGACTAATAGGTGCACGGCTATATTTATTTACTGGAACTTTTTCTTTACCCACAGCACGATAGACACATTGCTCCCCTATTCTTTACTGGGTTTGACAAATTGAGAAAGCATGCATCTTTAATGTAGCTAACAGACACAGAGACCATGCATCATTTGCTAGACCTGCCAGGTATCCTGGCTTCCCTGGTTATGAACATATGCAGAGGCTACACCTCTTTTATTGCAGCTATTAAGGACAGAGACCACAATTGCTTTACTGAGACTGACAGGCTGAGAGTGACCACCGTTTCTTTGCTGGATTGGGACAGGTGGCAAAGCCTCTTTTACTAGGACTGACAGTGCAGAGACTATACCTGCTTCATGTTAGCTGACATGCAGGGAAATTACACCTTCTTCACAGGAACTAACAGGCTCGGAGCCTACATGGACTGACAGGCAGAGAAACCAAGCCATCTTCACAGGCACAGAGCTTACACACCCTTCACTAGACTGACACACACGGAGAAACAATGCCTTACTCTGTGGGTCCGACAGGCATGGCGACTACAACTTTTTTTTTAAATGAAAACATGCCTCCTTTACTGGGCTGACAGGCACTGGAACTTCAGCTTCCTCAATCTGGCCAACAGACAGAAAGTACCTGCACTGACGGTTTCTTTCTCCTACCCTGGCAGGCCACTTTCAAGCAGTTATAATATACTGTATGTTATTACTAAATTCATTCTCTTTAGTTACACAGTACGGTGAGGGATATGATTTAATAATTACGTTTTAATAATAGTGATAATAATTTGCTTAATTATGTATGTACGAGTGTATGCTAATCAGGCACAATTTAGGACGTTGCCTTTTATAGTGTCTGCGGATCATACAGTAGATGAATAGACTTCTTGTGTCATAGACGAGTTAAAATGCTTGATATGCTTTGCCAGTAAGTACACATACAGTAGTGAGTATTCACGTTGCATTTTGATTGCCAATATTATAAAGTTACAGACTTTTAGTGTGCCATTTAGATTATGCAAACCACTTTTTTGTGGCCAAGTGGAGATGTGTCTAGGATTTGGTTTTTCAATGGTGTCTAGACACCTGCTTTGAAACAAAAGCACCGGTCTGAAATTTGGGGACAGCTGATGTGGCCTGGAGGAGGACACCTGTCAGAGAAATGTGGTACTGTACGTTGGTGTTTAGTTTATCATGACGAAAGCTTTATTGTTGGGATGTTTGAGTCAGTGACTACACATTGTGGGAGAGTTTTATTGAGGGAGGTTTTTTGTGTGGTTTTGGTTAAAAGCAAATCCATCAATGCTTGACATGTATATCAGTCAGAGAAAGGGTTTTAGTTAAGCCAGCTAGATGGCTCATGTCGGTCGTGTTTGTTTGGGGTTCAATCTTACCGTCTCACTAATGCGCATACACTTTCTCACCCATCCCAAAATTTTGCCATGTTGTCCCCTTGTCCACTCAGGAACAACACGCATCACTTGGCTTTTTTTTTTTTTTTTTTTTTGCCATCTCATTTTGTTCCCTGTAACAGTATGTCTGTGCCAAGAAAGTGTCACTAATTTGGAGTGAATAGAAGAAATTGTGGTAGGTCAGGCCAACATACTCGACAAAAACAATGAAGCAATGACCGGAGGTGCAACATTTGCAGAGGTGCATGGTGTGTCAGAGCACATTGCCCAGATCCAGGCACTGTCACAGCCCCAAGCTGCTTCTCCCATGAGGCCAAATCGTGACTTGACTCCTGAAATAAATTCCAGGAGCTGAATTCATGAATTGCGCAGTCACTCTGCTGACTGAGACCAGATTACCTACTCCACAGCCTTATGCAGGGGAAGCGGGCAGGTGCAATTTATTTTCTCATGCAATGTTCAGTTATGATTGAGATGCAGCCATCCCAGATGCCTTTCTAAGAGGGCCAAAATAGCCCTTGGAAATAGGTCACTGCACGCTTGATTAATTTAATGCAACCTTGCATTACATATTCAACCACTGACATACCAAAGGAGTGCGTAACATTATCCCAGCTCTGGTTGGAACATCCAAGGCCTCTCAGAGGAATTCAAAGATGATTTCGATATGCATGATATTATACTGTAGATATTATATGTCTATAATGTCTATACGGAAACAGCAAACAGGCCATTATATTCATTCCCCACCTGAAGCCAATGGCAATGGTCTTTCCATGGAAGGGGGTCTGTCACGGCTCAAAGCTCTGCCCAACATACAGTAGCTCCGGTGTCTTTTTCTCTATCATTCTTGACTGAGGAGACAGTAAGGAGGCTTAACTAGAAGCCTCCATGGACTTAAAAGCATGCCTTAGGGATACTGCCACATCCTATCACAGTGTCCACACTACATGGACGAACACAAGGATCAGGACAGTCAGGAAAACGGTTCCAGTCACCATTCAGAACAGCAATCATTTTATTTAACTCATGTTTATGTACTGTACCTCAGCTCCAACTGGTGCTAGGATTGATTGATTGATTGATTGATTGATTGATTGATTGATTGATTGATTGATTGATTGATTCTTTATTGATCCCAAAGGAGAAATCCTGGCTTTGTACAGATGATTGAGGGCTCAGCGTTCTCACCGATAGATCTTACTTCAGTCAAGTTGGGGGATTATTCTCACTTTCGCACAAGCGTCAAACACCAAAGCTTGCATTTGACCCCATTACTTTTATGTCGTCCTCTCAAGGACAATAGACATCACCTGCTCCTTCTAACTACATCTTGCGCTGTTCCCTGTTATAAGGTTATTGGGTGTATTTATGACCCAAAATTATTTTTCATGATAAATTGTGGTTATCTCAAATGCTAAACAAATGTACCAGGGACCAGAGTTCAGGGTCAGAATTTCACATCACTGAGATGCACCTCAATGTTAATAGTTATGACTGACATCTGAATATCAACATGCACAACTGTTGTGTTAAATACTCATTTAGAATCCACAAATGGCTTGGAAAAAAAATAGGTTATTACGGTGAGATTGTGGAAATGTCTAGGAAAGACGATGGGACCATATAAATAAATACAATTAAAAAACTCATTAAAATGTTTAATTCACATGGAATCATTTATAAATGGCCCAGCAGTGAAAGTATTTTATTCATATGTGCACCTTAAAATAGAAAGGAACAACGAATATTTTCAACAAAGGCAATCAATGAACCATACCTTAATTCCAGTCATGGCTGGAATTCGAGGAAAAATCAATGCAGTGCGCATTTTTCGAGGCACATTCAATTATGTCTGTTATTCGGTTATTTAGTTTTGAACTTGACAGGGTACTAAAGCATAATGTTTCCAGTGAATGGCAACGATAATTTAGATCAGGGACACTTTTAGCTGTTCACAAAAACAAACCCCAGTGATGATTTATTTGACACTAATTTATTAAAACTGACAGTGTTAGCTGTCATGGACCACAAGTACAGAAATATTGATTTAGACATTTGCTGATTTTATTTTTTCAACTCATTCAAAGAACACAAACGGACACTGGTATTTTGTTTCCTGTTCATGTTTTCCTTTAAAGAAAATGCATCACCATACTGTACCAGAGTTCAATGCAGATATTCTTTAGAGGTGAGATGAAATTCTAGTCTCAGTCTTGTTTTGGTAAATAAGATTCTGCAGAAGAAGGAAGCCAGCAATGTTCTGGATTTATCTGCCTGGTTAATCAGGCTCATTAATTATGTTCCTGAAGTATGAAATAATTAGGTCAAAGTGATTATATACTTCACTATGTTAAGCAACCACTTTATACTAGTCAGGATTAGAGTGGATTTGAAGCTTAAGATCCCGGGATATTGGAACTGTGAGGCGATAATATACCCACTGTGTTACTGTGCCCATGCTTTGGTATTAATTTTTAACTAGTAAAACTTTCATTTTGAAGAATTGGGATTCTTAACCAGTTTAGCTTAATAACTGAGTGCGTTTGTATGTTGGCTGGTGCTTTTATTCAAAATGACATCCAATTGAAACAAGACACACCTTACCAGTTGAAGGTTAAGGCTCTTCCATGACCAATGGAGCAGTGACCAACAGTGACAGCTTGGCATTGCTCACCTAACGATTTTTTGGAGAACATTGATGGCAGCAGGCTGAGAACATCTCCAGCCACAGATTCTTACAAAGCTAGAAGCACACGTATGTGCAATTGCTATTCACTGTGACTAAGAAGCCCAGATATGCTCCAGTATGTCAATGCCCCTGGGCACAAAGCAAAATATACAGGTGTGGTTTGCCAAAGTTGGTATGGAAGGGCTCAAGTGGTCTGCACAGAGCTCACAACCGCAATAAACCCCAGTTGGGTTGGAATAGTCACAGTGCTGCAGGTCTGCTTGTGTGACATCAGTGCCTGGACTCACTAATGCTCTTGTGACTGAATAAGCAAATTCCCCAAAGCCATGTTCCAAAATAAGTGGAAAGCCTTCCCCGAAGAGTGGAGCAATTCATTCAATCATCTTCTATAACGCTTTATTGTATGTACAGGGTTGCGGGGGGCTTAAATTTACAGGATGACAATCCAACACAGGGTGAGCACACACTACAGGGAATCTGAGAACCCCAATTAATAACCTAATCTTTTCGACTGTGGGAAGAAACCCACCAAGCACGGGGAGATCATGCAAACTCCACACCAACAAACCCAAGGCAGGAATCTAACCCTCCACTCTGGAGGTTCAAGGCCACAGTCCTAACAACTATGCCATCGTGCCACCAGAGTGGAGCAAATGGTGGACTAAATCTTGAATTAATTATTTGTGTGGATGGGAATAAATACAATGGTCACCATTGGCCTCCACGGTCCTGAGTTGGACTACAGAGGTTCCTAGATAGATGGATGGAGGGATGGTAGGTTTGATAGTCACAAACCTTTCGGCCATAAAGTCTGTCCTATTGACGCAGAGTCAAACCGAAATTAAGTTTCAGTCACGAAATTGACGTGATTTGGGGCCAGTTTCAGTTGCAGTTCACTTGCTTATGTTCTTAAGCAAGGCTTTGTTTTAGTCTGGTTGCCACAACTGGTAGTGGTGTCAGTTTGACAGGTGTTTGTGCCTAATACACTGTGAAAAAATAATTACTTCACATTTTATGGCCTCAAGCCGGGTACTTCCCTGGACAGACTGTAGCCACTGCTATCTTACAGAGGTCAATCTAGTTATGCCTGCTAGAAGGGTCTAGTGAGGTGGCCTCTAGAGGACTGCATGCCTCGGCTCATGCAAACCAGCATAGGACAGACTGGCCCACGGTGTGTCTGTGAGTCTATCTCTGCAACTCTACAACTCCCGCGGATTCATTGCTGTAAAAAATAGAAGTCTGGCTGAACTGTTTACTGTCCTAGACATTTCATTGTGGTTTCTATCTGGTGGAATGTGTTTGAAATACCTCTACAAAGAGAGATGCAAGGGGGCGCCCTTGAAAGATACCTCGACTACTTTTACTTGCGAATTTAATGGAGCAACGGTTCTATTCTGCGGCTCTCCTGGGTTGTCAAACTATCTTAATTATCACCAAAAAGACGTCCCGCAACCCTATAGAGACCATCATTTCCGTTGCCCGTACTGCAATCTATTCTGTCATTCACAGCTTATGACCGTATGTAGGAAAGGATGCAGGTTGGCCAGAGAGCTGTTTCAGCAAAACTTCCACTTCCACAACACTATAACACTATAGACCTGTATTTAAACTCATTTAGAGCTACTATTTCATACTCCATAGGCAAGGCTGCTACCCTCACTTAGTGTTTTCCAGGAGAGAAATCGGACTTGATTATAGTCGTGTTGCAGGTGATCACAAGACAAGAGAGAGGCACGGTCAGTGGCGTCATTCTCATGTGTGATGTCTTTACAGTCATTTTAAACTATCACATAGTGCTAGCACTGATGTTACAGCAGCAGAAGTGTGAAGTGTGTGTGGTTGTGTGTGCACTATGGAAGTTAGGGGAATGACTCATACTGCAGTTGCTTGGGACTTCATTCATAACCCCTGCCCCAATTCTCTCTGTCTCTCGCTCTCTCTCTCTTGCTCTTTGTCTATCTATCTATCTATCTATCTCTTGCTTTATTCTTTTACTTACCACAGCTCTCTCCTCTTTTCACCTTTTCTTTCCCTCTGTATATCTTACATCTTTTTTTCTCTATCTCTATTTCTCTGTTTTTCCTTCCTCTTTTCCTTCTCTCTACTCTCATTCTCTCTTCTTCTACCTGTCTCATCATTTGCATCTCTAAAATTTCACTCTCAATTCAATCTGCTTCTATACTTTCTCCTTCTTTCCTCTCTCTACCTTTCACTCCTTTATCTCATCTTTTTTTCTTTGTCGTGACTACTTTTCTCTCTCATTCTTTCTCCCACCTTATCTCTTAGCTGTCTTTCTCTCCTTTTCTTCCTCTTTCTTTTCAGCTTGATTGTCCCTTTGTAATTGTATTCTTTACCTCTCTCCCTATTTACTATTCCCCCTTTCCTCCATCCCTCACTTATTGTCTGTCTCTCACTGCCTCAGGTCTTAGGTCTCAAGGCACCAATTACCCTTCCACTATTTAACACAACCATTACGCTTATTCTCACACACACACTCACACACACAAGCACACATAACACAAACTTCCTTATCACTAATTGCATGCGTCAATGTGTGTTTAATACATTTAGTCACAGTAGCATATACTGTAAAACTCCTTACAGGATGATTCACCTAGACTGCCTATACAGCTTTCTTCTTAGATTAAGGCTCTCTTTTGTAGCTTTGCATCAGCAAAACTTTTCAAGATGACCAACAAAACTTTAATGAAGTCGAGTGGTGCAATGTGACCTACTTGTTAGCAGCGTTGAATTTTTTAACAGTGATACACATCACGTGGCTATTATTCTTGCAGTACTACTCTCCGAACTAAACATACACGATTTGAGATGCAGCTTGATATCCAGTTTCTACACAGCAGCTCTTTAAACCAAGTTAAAATGACTTTGTTAAATCGTCCTTTGGCTAAATGCTAATTAAGAGGCACTTTTCACTGTGTGTGTGTTGGATGGCTGCCCAGATGCTGCAGATATTCTGCTCTCGCAGGTGGAAAAACTTGGGATTAGTCTGGACTGCAGGGGCGACGTGGCAGGAGGGGGATTGTATGGCTTTGCAGTGGAATCGTTAGGGACTAATTATTAAGAGAATGATGAATATTAATAATAAATCTCCTAGCTATTAGTGCATGTGACATTTTACTCCCTCCGTCTCTTTCTGCCTGCCTTTCTCTCAGGTGGCATTCCCTTCATCCTGACCGGGGAGTTGTTTGAGCAGACGTATCGTCCCGCTGCATTTTTGGTTGCTGGAATTGTGAACTGGGTGTCAAACTTTATCGTGGGCCTCGTCTTCCCTTTTATACAGGTAGGAGTGTGTACAGTATGTGTGGGTTTGTCTGTTCAAACATAAGTTATACAAAACCAATCATAGGCTTTACCCATCCTGTATAAGACCTACTGTAACTATGGTCTGATACTTACATTTAACAGATTACCAATTAGAATCTTATGGAGAAAAAAAAAAACATATTTCCAGGTGCTGTAAACATTATTTTTAAACAGTCTTTTGGTCTTCTTTTGGTATTTTACATATTTTATACTTTATAAAGTTAACAGAGGTTTACTAGCTCCCCAAAAGTTCTCTTAATACCTTTGCTGAAATACAAAGGGGGTATCAAAAAGTTCCGAGATTCGCACGCCAGCCACAGCATTCTATGAAAATAAATAGCAGAAAATAAGCTTTTAATTATTAAGTTACTCTTTTATCTGTGTGAGAAATCAGCAGATAATCAGGTCCTGAAATACAGCTCGAACAATGTCTCCTCTTACAGCTACTACTACTGTATACTATATAATAACTCCAATTCCTTTTTAGCAAACATACAATAGGTCCCCTAGACTTTAACAGGTTTATTCCACTGACCATAATTAATTAAAAATCCAAAATAATCCAAATAATTTAAATCCTAATTGAATTCTCTGACTAATTTGTTAGCACTCTACATGTCAAAACATTTTATACACAGTTAGTAGTTATGTGAGGATGGAAATGAATAAAGTGTTAAATCCATTAAATTTATGTACCCACTTAAGAACTAATTCATTGTTCCATCATCTGGCAAGATTTTAAATTAGAACTTTATTTCTGTATTCCTAAATGGAAACGCACTTCTTTGGTGAAGCAGATGTTTTCTTGCAGACATTGGATAGTATCAAAACCTTTGACTTTGATGGTACAAAAATAACCAGTGACTGAGGAAAAAAGTGCTGAGTGTGAAAGCCTTTGGGATTTTCTCTGTGCCAATGTCACCTTTGGCTTGCTCAGTGACGGGTAGGGAATCAGTAAAAGCTGCACAACAATGCAATGCAATACACTTTTCATCCTCTTGCAATTGTAACAGAAAATTAAATCATGTTAAATCAAGTTAAATCAGGCCCTACAGAAACCAAGAAAAATTCAAGTGAAAAACAAATAGGAAGTGTTTAGGAGGAATAGTACCATATGGTTGCGCAAGTGTGAGCAGCCTTTAACCAATACTTTGTCAAAGCAACTTTTGCTTCTAATACAGCACTACGTCTTTTTGCATTAGAGTCCACCAGCTTAGCACATTTGGCAACTTTACTCCACCCGTCTATGTAAAAATGCCCTGGATCTATCCAGTTCCTTTTAATTATTCCACTGGTCTTTGACAGGATTTCGTCCTGGGCTCAATCCAAAACATTGATTGTCTTTTACTGAAGCCATTCTTTTGTTGGATTTCTGCTATGGGTCGTTAACATGCTGTCTGAGGGAGTTTTCACATCAGGCACGATTGATTTGTACCAGGCCCAAGAACGATTGTTTCCCCCTCCCCAGTCCACCGCTGGCCAGCGTTCACATTGTTTTTGTTCTCCATTCTTGGGTACACTTGCGTATTTACACTGTCCAATGCAGCAGGTGGTGTATGCACCTACTTGGCTTGTGGGCCACCATTAAACAAAAGAGAAGAAGAAAACAAGGCAGTTAACTTTTCTGTTATGTATATTCCAGAAGAAAATGTCAAAAGCAACTCTCTCTCGTACCTTACTACATTATCAGCTAACGTTTCCTTGAACACAAGGCCAATTGCACATCTAACATGGCAGCAATTGACTGCTCAAATTCCTGATATCTAAGATACCCTTGTTCCTCTTGAGTTAAGCATCCTTGTTTAAACTGTTAACCCATAGCCCACATCATAACCAAAGTTTCTCTTTTTCAACTCTTCCATCTCTAATATTTTTAATGGAAATCTTTGGTGTTTTCCTGGACTCTGACAAGTCTCCTACACTCAAGCCAAGCCACACATATTTAAAGCAAACACCAGTTCCACGGAACCTTTATCTTGCCACTTCTTCCTTTAGCATTGGATCTCTAATGGTGCTACCGGTTACTCTTTGGCTTCAGTATTGTTGGTGGATTCTAGAACAACCACTGCCTTGTTTTTCACCAGAATGCAGAATTCACTCACTTTTTTTTTTGTTTGTTAAAAAATCTTGGCTGATCCCTGAGCAGCCATGCATATAATTTATCAAGGACACTCCAGTACTAATGCCCAATTCCATTTCTTACTTATTCTAGAAAAGCCTCGGAAGCTTCCAAAACCAATAATCCTTTATTTGACATAATCTTCTGCTGAACTCTCCACCTCACCTAGCAATCTTTACATACTATTTCTATCACACTGCTTGCATACTTTGCATATTTTTGAATTTTATCAATTGCTCTGCATTCAGCTTCTTTTTTATGTATTTTTTTTCACATTGGGTTCCCAAGGATTTGCACCATGTTCAGTGCAAAATGTAATTATTATGTATTTGGTGACCTGATAGTTCTTATCATATAAGAAGGTAGCACCCAGAACCTACCCTGCAAAATGCTCAAGCAAAAAAGTCTGTTAGGTTTGGAATGACTTTTTTTTTAAAGTCCTATGAAACTGTATTAGGTCATAATTAACATCACCATTACCCACTGCTGTCTCTATCAAGTGACTGTATGCACTTGCTTTTTATATCAACTGAAGATTTATGCTTGAGCTCAGTTTATACTTTGGATCTGCTGCGTAATGGTAATGGTGAAGAACCAAATTCTCCAAATTCATGCTAGCACACTCTACACCCACGTGAACACAATAGACGATTACAAACATATGCTGCTCAGAGAATCAACAGAAACCATGGCCTTATACACACTTAAACTTTCAGAGCACGAAGCTTTCAGAGCATTCAGAGTTTATTAACTCTGAGATCAACTCATCTAAACACACACATACACACAAAAGATAAGGAAACTGTTTCCTCTTATTTATTTCAGTTTACTCTGCTGACGCAAAACCTAGCTATCTCCACTTGAACCTTACATACTCACTCAGAATATATATATTTTTTCTCTGTGTGCTTATCTTATGGAGGTGTCAAAAACCATAAAAAGGGATAATTTATTGTTTCTTCACACAAATTATGCTGTTGTTTTTATTTCTCTTCCTGCAAAGGTTTTTATAATTGAATTCAAAAAGTGAAACTCTCACATATTCTAGTTTCATTACATGTAAAATGAAATAGTACGAGCCTTGTTTTTTATTAATTTTGAGAATTATAGATTACAGCTCATGAAAATCTAGTTCAATAGCCAAGTTGAATGTGCAGATTGGGTTAGCTGTAGCAACCTCTTAGTGGGATCAGCCAAAAGAACAACAACACGGTATAATTACTGTGTATCTTGCGGTCTAGTTCAGTACATGTAAACACAATTATGGGGAAGACAACTGACCCGACAGTCATCCAGAAGACGATTATTGACACTCTCCACAAGGAGGATAATCCACTATAGGTCACTGCTGAAAGGACAAGCTGTTTCTAGAGTGCTGTATCAAAGCATAATCATGCAAAGTTAACATGAAGGCAAAAGTGTGGTAAGAAAAGGTGCACAAGCAGCAGGGATTAATTCAGCCCTAAGAATATCGTTAAGCAAAGCTGATTCAAGAACTTGGGAGAGCTTAACAAGGAGTGGAGTGAGGCTGAAATCGGTGCATCAAGTGTCACCATGCACAGAAGATTTCAGGAAATGGACTACAACTGTTGCATCCCTTTCGTCTAGACTTCCTGAACTAGAGGAAATGTCAAAAGCATCTTACCTGGGCTAAGAAGGAAAAGAAGAGGACAGATATTCAGTGATCCCAGTCCTCTTTCCAGATTAAAGTAAAATTTGCATGTTATTTGGAAATCAAGGTCCCAGAGTTTAAAGAATGAGTGGATAGGAACAAAATACGAGTTACTTAAAATCCCATAGTTGATGATTTGGGGTGAGATATCATCTGCTGAAGTTGGTCCATTTTGTTTTCTAAAGTCCAAAGTTATGTCAGATGTATGACAGGAGATTTATAGAACACTTAATGCATCCCATTGTCTCAATTGAATTGGGATCTGAGGACATTTTTAGGCATGTTTGGCAACCTACTTGCCAGGCCTTGTGTACGGTGGGCTGTGCTCTCCATATGGAGCGTTGAGTGGCCTTGATTCTGTCATAAAATGTATAAAATAAAATGCCGGGACCTGGCTGAAGTTTTCTGCAAAAGACGCGCCACCCACCTACCTCCTCATCGCCCCTACGACCTGGCAATCGATCTTCAGCCAGGCTCTACCCCACCCCGCAGTCACCTCTATTCACTATCCAACACCGAGATGCAGGTGATGGAGGAGTATGTTTCCAGCGGACTTCGCCATGGTACCATCCGGCCCTCCTCCTCACCTGGCGCCGCGGAGTTCTTCTTCATAAAGAAACACGATGGTAGTCCACGCCCCTGATTAGCGGGGGCTCAATAACATCACCATAAAGAACCGACACCCGTTGCCTCTTACCAACTCTGCCCTGCACGCCCTCTCTGGTGCCATCATTTTTACTAAGTTGGACCTCCGGAGCGCCTACAACTTGGTGCGCATTAGAGAGGGCGATGATTGGAAGACGGCCTTCATCAGCCCTACAGGACCCTACGTAAGGCTGGTCATCCCTTTTGGTCTGCCGTTTTTCAACATTTCATCAATGACGTTCTCAGGGACATGTTAGGCCGCTGGGTGTTCGTCTACCTCGACGACATCCTCATCTACTCCCGAACCGTCAACGAACATGTCCAGCACATCAGAGCGGTCCTAAAGAGATTGCTCGCCCAGCAGCTGTACTGTAAGTTGGAGAAGTGCTCCTTTCACGAGCGCTCCACCACATTCCTGGGTTTTGTCATCTCGCCCCAGGGTGTGGCCATGGACCCGCAAAAACTGGAAGTTGTGAGTCATTTGCCCCTACCGAAGACTCTCAAACAACTCCAGCGATTTCTCGGGTTTGCCAACTTCTATCATTGCTTTATCCGGGACTACACTACAGTAGCAGCTCCATTAACCGCTCTGACTCGTCCATCATCTCACCCCTTCAACCTCACCTCAGCCACCATCTCCACCTTCCACGAAGTCTGCTGCCGCTTCACCACTGCTCCCATCCTCCTTCACCCGGACCCTGACAAATCTTTCGTTGTGGAGGTGGACGCTTCGGATGTGGGCACCGGGGCTGTTCTCGCCCAGCGAGGTCCAGAATAAAAGCTGCACCCCTGCAGTTTTTTCTCCAAGAATTTTGACCCCACTCAGCAGCGATACGGAGTACGGGACCGCGAGCTGCTGGCCATAAAGTGGGCCTTGGAGGAATGGCGACAGAGAGCGATTCATCTTCTGGACCGACCATCAGAATCTCATCACTATCCGCACGTTGAAACAACTTAACCCCAGACAGGTGCGTTGGGCACTGTTCTTCGAAAATTACAACTTCCACCTGTCATATCTCGCGCCTATCTTACCACCCACCAAGATTCTCGCACCAATCAGTTGGGACTTAGAAACGAGGGTTCGCCAGGCACAGCCTGCCGAGACAGAACCGGCAGGTGTGCCGCCTGGTCGACTCTATGTACCCGACGCCCTCAGGACTGATGTCCTCCAGTGGGGACACTCCTCCCCCATTTCTGGACACCCCGGGAGGCGACGCACCGTACTGTTTATTCAACGCGCTTTCTGGTGGCCCAACATGAGGAAGGACGTTGACGAGTTTGTTCAGGTGTGCACAGTGTGTGCCAGGTCCAAGAACGACAACCAGTCATCACCAGGTGAACTCCAGCCACTCCTGGTTCCCCTCCGGCCCTGGACACACATTTCCGTCGATTTCATCACAGGCCTGCCGGTTTCCGAGGGAAAAGACACCATCCTTACCATCGTCGACCGGTTCTCCAAAGCTGTGCATTTGGTGGCCCTCTCCGGACTCCCGTCAGCTAAAAGGACAGCCGAGCAGATATTAGAGCACATAGTCCGCCTGCATGGGTTCCCAAAGGACATCGTCTCGGACAGGGGGCCCTAGTTCACGTCCCAGTTCTGGAAGGCCTTCTGCCGTCTGATCAATTTCACCTGCAGTCTGTCCTCCAGCTACCACCCACAGACTAACGGTCAGACGGAGCGAACCAACCAACAACTGGAGCGCTACTTGAGATACTTTATTGCTGATCGCCAGTGCTCCTGGGCCCGCTATCTCATTTGGGTTGAACTGTCTCATAACCTTCACATGTCCTCCGCCACCAACCTAAGTCCGTTTGAGGTATGTTACGGTTTCCAGCCTCCAATGTTCGACCACCAAGAACCGGAGGTTAAAGTACCAACAGTTGGTTCGCCGGTGTCGACGGCTCTGGAAACAAGTAAACTACACCATCAAACGCACCAACGCCCGCTACACTCTTCAACATCGCTGTCAACGCCCACCGGGACGATTATACCACGTAGGTGACAAGGTATGGTTATCAACAAAAAACCCACACCTGCAGACAGAATCACAAAAGCTATCACCAAGATTCATCGGACCATACCGCGTCACCCTTTAGATTAACCCTGTCACCTACTGGCTCCAGCTGCCTGCGGCGCTCCGGATCCATCCGGTATTCCACACGTCCCAACTCAAACCCTTCACTACTTCACCCATGTCATGCGCACTCCTAACGCAACTGGCACGAGGACCCGGAAGTAGTACGGTCGCGGTTCAGGAAGCATAAAAAGAGACAAGATGGCGCTTTACACTCGCTCAGTCATTGAGTTTGCCCATGCTACCGCCGACGCCCCGCTCGTCTAATCGTGAGTACTCACTTTCTTGGGTTTTTGTGTAGTTATAACGCGGGTTTCTTTGTGTAAACCTTTTCTCTCGCGCCGAGTTATCCTGCCTGCTCGTGCTACTTCCGCGTTTGGGTTTACCATCCATGCTACAGGGCTAACTGCTAGTCTTCTGGTCTTCCTCCGGTTAGTTCGTGACAAGGGGTTGGAAAATGCAACTGAAACGCCTGGTTTTAGACCACAATAATTCATTAGTATGGTGTAGGGCCTCCTTTTGTGGCCAATACAGCATCAATTTGTCTCGTGAATGACAGATACAAGTCCTGCACAGGGGCCAGAGGGATTTTGAGACATTCTTCTTGCAGAATAGTGGCCAGGTCACTACGTGATGCTGGTGGAGGAAAACGTTGCCTCACTCGCTCCTCCAAACCACCCAAAGTGGCTTAATAATATTTAGATCTGGTCACTGTGCAGGCCATGGGAGATGCTCAACTTCACTTTCATCCTCATCAAACCACTCTGTCACCAGTCTTGTTGTGTGTATTGGTGCATTATCATCCTGATACACTGCACCGTCTTCAAGATACAATGTTTTACCCATTGGGTGCACATGGTCCTCCAGAGTGGTTCAGTAGGCCTTGGCAGTGACGCGCTCATTTATCACAAGTATTGGGCCTAGGGAATGCCATGATATTGCACCTCAAACCATCACTGATCCACCCCGATGCTTCACTCTGGGTGGTACACTTCTTTGGGGCTTCTCCACACCGTAACTCTCCCAGATGTGGGAAAGACAGTGAAGGTGGACTCATGAGAGAACAATACATGTTTCACATTGTCCACAGCCCAAGATTTTCACTACTGGCACCATTGAAACCGACGTTTGGCATTGACACGAGTGACCAAAGGTTTGGCTATAGCAGCCCGGCTACGTACATTGCTCCTGTGGAGCTCCTGACGAACCGTTTTGATGAAAACAGGAGAGTTGAGGTGTACATTTAATTCTGCACTTGGGCAGCTGTGGTTTTATGTTTTTTGGATAAAATCCCGGTCTGCACCCGAACATCCCTTTCAGATAGCTTCCTCTTGTGTCCACAGTTGCTCCTGTTGGATGTGGTTCTTGTTGGTGTGCCGACATAACCCTGGATACCATGGCTTTTGATACATCACAAAGACTTGCTGTCTTGCTCACAGATGCGCCAGCTAGACCCGCACCAACAATTTGTCCTTTTTGAACTCTGATATGTCACCCATAATGTTGTGCGCATTGCAATATTTTAAGCAAAACTGTGCTATTACTCTGCTAATTAAACATTCACACTCTTCAGAAGATTGGCCTCCATGCTGGTCAAATTTAGCCATGAAAGCTTCAACACTAAATTGGCCAATGTTTCAGTTTCATTGTCCAACCCCTGTAGTATTTGTATGTATGCATGTACAGTATGTATGTATGTACAGTATGTATACAGTGCCTTGCGAAAGTATTCGGCCCCCTTGAACTTTGTGATCTTTTGCCACATTTCAGGCTTCAAACATAAAGATATAAAACTGTAATTTTTTGTGAACAATCAACAACAAGTGGGACACAATCATGAAGTGGAATGAAATTTATTGGATATTTCAAACTTTTTTAACAAATAAAAAACTGAAAAATTGGGCGTGCAAAATTATTCAGCTCCCTAATACTTTGTAGCGCCACCTTTTGCTGTGATTACAGCTATAAGTCGCTTGGGGTATGTCTCTATCAGTTTTGCACATTGAGAGACTGAAATTTTTGCCCATTCCTCCTTGCAAAACAGCTCGAGCTCAGTGAGGTTGGATGGAGAGCGTTTGTGAACAGCAGTTTTCAGTTCTTTCCACAGATTCTCGATTGGATTCAGGTCTGGACTTGGACTGGGCCATTCTAACACCTGGATATGTTTATTTGTGAACCATTCCATTGTAGATTTTGCTTTATGTTTTGGATCATTGTCTTGTTTTGAGACTGTCCCAGTGTCAGGTCTTTTGCAGACTCCATCAGGTTTTCTTCCAGAATGGTCCTGTATTTGGCTCCATCCATCTTCCCATCAATTTTAACCATTTTCCCTGTTCCTGCTGAAGAAAGGCAGGCCCAAACTATGATGCTGCCACCACCATGTTTGACGGTGGGGATGGTGTGTTCAGGGTGATGAGGGTGAGGGTTGCCAAAAAGTTCGATTTTGGTCTCATCTGACCAGAGCACGTTCTTCCACATGTTTGGTGTGTACTTTAAACGACACTTTTTATGGATATCTTTAAGAAATGGCTTTCTTCTTGCCACTCTTCCATGAAGGCCAGATTTGTGCAGTATACGGCTGATTGTTGTCCTATGGACATAGTCTCCCACCTCAGCTGTAGATCTCTGCAGTTCATCCAGAGTGATCATGGGCCTCTTGGCTGCATCTCTGATCAGTCTTCTCCTTGTATGAGCTGAAAGTTTAGAAGGACGGCCCGGTCAATTTTTTATGGAGACTTATTACACACAGTTGGATTCTATTTATCATCATTAGTCATTTGGGTCAACATTGGATCATTCAGAGATCCTCACTGAACTTCTGGAGAGAGTTTGCTGCACTGAAAGTAAAGGGGCTGAATAATTTTGCACGCCCAATTTTTTCGTTTTTTTATTTGTTAAAAAAGTTTGAAATATCCAATAAATTTTGTTCCACTTCATGATTCTGTCCCACTTGTTGTTGATTGTTCACCAAAAATTACAGTTTTATATCTTTATGTTTGAAGCCTGAAATGTGGCAACAGGTCACAAAGTTCAAAGGGGTCCGAATACTTTCGCAAGGCACTGTATGTTGGTGTGTGTGTCATACAGTGGAATGGTGCTTCTACCCTTCGAATTTGATTGGGATTGCGATCTTCGAGCTGTACCCTAAGTTCGAATTTGATTGGGAGGAGGCATTATTTTATATTCCATATTGAAGGGAAGTACAGTCTGTGAAGTGAAGTACTCAGTGCCATGATTAAGATTTTAGCTTCTGCTGTACTGACACTTGTCCTGGATGAATAGCTTTTTCATACAGTCACCTTCAGAATGATGACACTCTTGGTAAAGGTGGATAAGAATAACTTTATAAAAATGTTTTTAAATTATTGGGTAGCTTAGCCTCACACTCATGTGACAGAAATCATTCTGTAATGCTTAATGTAATTGGAAAATACAGAGCAAAGAATTTGCAATTTCTCCATATCTATAAACAGACCACCACATCCATAAACACACCTGCATATCTATACGCAGAACCTCCTATCCGTACTGGAGAAATCCATATACAGAATTCCATATTCATATGTAAAAATCCATATCCATATAAAGAAATCCATATCCATACCCAGTCTCTCCAAGTCCTCTATGGAGCTGCATCTACTTCTGTATGTACTGTATGTTTGTCTAATCCATCTTTATCAAGTGTGTCAATAATTCTGGAGCTGACTGGCAAATTCAAATGTCAGCATGTGTTATTTCATTCTGCTCTTCAGTCCTTCATGACTTTGGACAGAAGTATGGGTAAGGCATAAATAAATATAAGTTCATGTGACACCTCCAGTCAGTTGGGTGGTGAATGAACACAGTAGTCAAGTATTTGTATGTTGGATCTTGTTTTTCTTTCTTTATTTCTTTTCCAATGCATATGCTTCAAAGAGCAATTTAAAGCGTGGTTCATCTCACACAAACAAATGGGAGATATAAAGTAACAGTTCTGGTAGTTGGTTGGTTTCAGCACCAATTCTACTGATAATTATTTCAGCCTCTCATTTTATTTGGATCTGTCATTAAGGTAATGCTCTTAGTGTCAGGCTTCATGAGGTTAGTGTGAAAAGATGGAGTTCAAAAAGACATCCATTTGCAAGACCAGAGAGGATTGGGGTTTTTAGACGTACCATCACCATCACTAGAGCAGCTTTCACGACAGGCCTGTTCCACTGAGTAATTTAGAGCTTGACATGTGGAGTTAAATGAGGACTATGTCTCTCCGTCCATCTCTATACAGCCGAGTGCCCTTGCTGCTTTTTTGTTTCGTTGTTTTTTTAATTAAGTACTGCAAAGCATGGAGTTTTGCTCTGATGATGGATGCATATTAAATTTCGCTTCTTGCTTCTGAAAGTCACACTCCTGCAGTGTTTGAAAATGCTGTCCAAGACCACCCACACACTATTTCAAATAGAGAAAATCCTTGTTTTGTTTTTTTTTGTTGTTTTTTGTAGTGCATCATAATTTTGCATCTGCACTGGCAGGTGTTGCACCACCTCTTGGGCTTCCCCCAACAGCAGGAACAGCTCTCTGACTACCTACTCCCTCTCCGGCCAACCCTAAAAGAAGGTCCCAGAGCCTTTTGGCTTATCCCGTTAGGACATCTGAATGTTGGGGATCTGGGGTAGGATTAGCATGCCAAAGGGGTGCGGCCAATGGGGCAATGGTGGCTCTTGATCACTAGGTAGAAGTCCGGGGTTTAAGCCTCAGCACTGCCAAGCTGCCAATGTTGGGCGCTACAGCAAAGCCTCTCTGCTGCCATTTTATGGCTGAAATCTGCATAGAGAGTAGATATTCTACCATGCTATGGTTCCACTTCACGAGAGTGATCATTTCCTAGGCCAGCCTCCATTTGATCACCCTCGTGATGTGGGCCAGCTGCATGGTAGATTATTTGTTCTCTGTCCTGGTTTTAGGTACCACGAAGTCATCCCCAGGTGCCTACGTAGGTAGGGAATGAGGCAGCCATTGAATGGTGTTGATGGTCTAAGGTAGGAAATGAGGACATAGGATGCAGCCATTGGATGGTGTTGATGTTCTTTAAATAATTTCTCTTTTTCTAATGAATAGGTTCTAATGAACACATTTCAGCTCAAAACATCTTATAAGGGAATGATCATTAGAGTCAGAAATGATTAGTAGAAAAAACCTCTGGACGACTGTTCAGAAGGTCAAAAATTCAAGCCCCAACTCCACCAAGCTGCCAATACTGGACCCCAGAGCCAGGCCCTTAGAGCAAAGAGGATGTTATCGGGGTGCTGTTTTATACTGTAGCTGACCCAGCACTCTGACCCTAACTGTCTAACAAGCTCTAAACTGTGAAAAATTTCACTGCAGGGGAACTGAGAATAAAAGATTTAGGAATAAAAGATAAAGATGAAGGATTTCCTCAAGTCTGTTTCACTCACAGCTTGCCCCATACCCCCGTTACTATAGAGAACAAACACATTCGAGAGAAATTTTGTATATTATACGTACTGCTATTTTACAGCTTGCTAAATTGTGAGTCCCACATCGCTGATCCTCAATTTGCTAGCGTTTGGCATCTGTATATTCTATAACTGGTGTTCTCGCAAGCGGATCATGTATTACATCGGGTATAAAAAGCACAAATTCACTATGTCAAGAAGCACAATGGGAGCCAGTCGGCTGTGTGCGAGGGGCGAATTCTTATTTTTTAAGCCAATGAATTTTATTTTTTTAAGTATTTCCAGCTTTGGGCTGCAGCCATCTACAGGGCATGACCTGCTTTACAGCATTATGTACAACTGAATAGAGGCCCAGAGCCGCAGCAAGCAAAGCCAATGGAGCAGTACTGTTGTTAAAAAAAAAAAAACTCTGTTCTTTTATTTTTATTTCCTTCCTCTTTTGGTGCGTCCTCAGGAGCAGACTAAGTAATGACTGGGTATGAAATTAGCAGCTGTAAAATAAAGGATGTAATTAACATAGTCCAATACCAAACACACACACACACACAGGTTCCACTTCTACAGCTTTACCACAGCAGGAGATTGCAGCTGCAAGTGGAATTGTTTAAAGGAAATCTTTAACTGATATATATATATATATATATTATAATTGTTAAATATATTATATATTTGCATATATAAGTATTGATTCATCACTTCTGGGAAAATTCTTAAAGTTGATTTGACGACACATCCAGAACGTTTCTTACATTCATCCAATCAAATAACTGTCCGATGCCGCGGCTCTGTCGTAGCATTTGCTGCATTTTGTGTGTTTTGTCTTCCTGCAAACTATTGCCTCTTCATTTGATTAATAATGAATAAAAAATAATAGTAAAAGGTTTGAGTTTATAACTTCAAAGAGTCTCGAGTTTGTGCAAGTTCATGGTAATGTGACAGAAGCCTTTTTAAATGACTCGAGGAGGTTTTCTGCCTGGACGTCTTGATACTGTACGTCAGACTTATTCTATGTTTATATAGTGATGGGAATATTATATCAGTAATATCAAATACTACTATTTTATCTACCATTCAACATGCTCAGTTGTTGATCTTACAGCTCTCTTTCAGCATCTGGGGCTCTGAGAGTCAACAGATGGCACAACTACAGAATCGCTCATTAAAGTCAGAATGTGTGGATGGAAGTGATGCTTCGAAATCCTCTACAGCTGAAAAATGGTTCAAAAAGGGTTAAACTTTATATTTATCTAGTTTATCTAGTATATCTTCTCTCATAATACTTTATATTTATCTATCAGGTTTGTTAAGATTTAGTGGTGACATGGCATATATTCAATGTTTTGTTTGTTTTTATTTTGGTCTGTTCACGTGCCATCAGGCGACAGATACTTCCCACCTTGGAGGGATATCAGTCATTTCTATGGCAGGTTCTTAAGAGGCTGAATTGCCAGTACGATGCCTGATGCCTGCATGTCTTTGGATTGTGAGAGGAAACCAGAGTACCCGGAGGAAACCCACCAAAGATGGAGAGAACATTCAAACTCCATGCACACAGAGACGGGAATCAAACCCAGAACCTGGAATCGCAAGGCGACAGTGCTGCTAACCACTAAACCACAGTGATCACCGCAATCTGAAATGTTGCTGCCTGTAAACCACATGGCATAAATACTTTAAATCCACGGTTCAAAAAGAAATGTTGGCCTAAATAATCACAACATGACTCCCTAGGCTTTGTTCTCCAGGGGATAAAAATTTGTCTGCAGTACCCTTGAAATGACAGGGGTATTATAGCAGCGCTTGCAGTGCTATTCAAACTACACATTGGCCATTTAATTATTATGTAATGAAATAAAAAGGTCAGATTTTTCTCTATCTATAAATCACACTATTGAGCAGCATTAAAATCAGGTGACAATAAAGTGATCTATTATGTTATGAAAGAACATTTAAAAGTCACAGCTAGCCCCGGACTCCCTTTCTCTCTCTCTCTCTCTCTCGTTCTTTCTCTCTCTCCCTCTCTTTCTCTCGCCTCTCTCTTTTTTCCCCTTTCTTTCTGTGAGGTGTTTTGGCCTTTGTGGGAACCAAGTGTCCCAGTAATGATTGAAATACATGACAGTTTGACCTTGTGGAGACATTTGCCTAGACAAGTGCAGTCTGTGTGTGTGTGTGTGTGTGTGTGTGTGTGCGTGCGTGCGTGCGTGCGTGCGTGCGTGCGTGCGTGTGTGTGTGTGTGTGCGCGCATTTGTGTGTCTGAGAGAAACAGATTGGAACCGCCAGCAGAATGAAGCCATATCACCATGGAAACAGGCAATGGAATGGTTCTGGTTCTGCGTATATGTGAAAGTCATAAATACAGATAGGTTAGGGTTTGTTTCTGTTAATTGATTCAGTTTAGCGCAACATATTTAGGAACATCATTTGAGTGAGTGGTTGGAGGGGCATGTGTGGGTGTCTGCATGCGTGGGTGGGTGTGAGTGAGAGAGAGAGAGAATCTTTTTTTTGCCGCAGGATTATACTCTTTGACCAATAACTGGAGGATTTTTTGGGTCATAAATCGGATAATTCCACATTAATCTCCCAGACATTGTGGGTAAAAAAGCCCGGGCAGTACGATAGATGCCTGCTGGGATAATCTGTCTAACGGAGTAAGAAGGTTTTTAGTGCATCACAGTACCTGCTCACAGCTTCCCATTCTTAAAAATGGATGACATTCAATCAGGATTGCTAATTGATTAGGACGGTTGAAACTGAATACAATTAATTCTAAATGATCTATGTGAAGTTTTTTATTTTGTGCACCGTCATTAATGTCTTGTATAATGAATTAAATCTATAATGAAGCTGCTACGATTGCGACACATTGTAGTGTGCGCCAGACCATTTTCTATGCTTTAACTATGTTAAAATGTTTATAAAGTCAACATCGTGTAGCTGAATTCAGTTATGTGAACATGTAAAAACATACAAACCTGGGGTGGCAATCAAACCCCGACCTTGGAGGTGCGAGGCCTCGGTGCTGCCCAGTCAGAGACGCGGTGAATTACGTAAAGGCTAATTGCATTAAGGAGTTGTTCTCGCGCAAATTTTTGCTCCCACAGTAGAAATGATCAAATCATATGTAAGATTTACATATTGAATGAATTATCAATGGTTTACTCTTCCCTCTCCACCCTTCTGATTGAAAATGAAATCAAATTGGGCCGGATAAGGTCATCCTGTTCCAATTGTGTTTACATGATTCCAATTGGGTTATTATTCCCATTATTAGTGGAATATAAGAGTCCATGTACACACACCTACAGTATTGTCCATCGTACTACACTAGTCAAACAGCCATGATGCTGGGTTTCTGAATGACGTTTCTGCTTCAGTAGCTGTTCTGCTCAATAACAGCTGTAGGTTATGTGGGCAATTGTGGTTCTGTAAATAAGTGTTCCATTTCATCCTTTCCATTTCAAGTACCACTAGTCATGATCATCATAATTGGAACCATGATTTGCTGTCACCCCATGTGGATAGCGTATAAACGGTTCCCACATCACATGCTAGGTCAGACTTGTCACGTTGTCTTCATGGTGGTATGGTGGTCTTGGGCTATACCTGTATGTGGTCCTCGGCGAAGTTAAACATAACGTAACTTTCCATTCTATATCCATTTACAACTAGTGAACTCCGTTTATTAACACCTTCATGCCGATTGTTTTTATTGTGAATTAGCCAGTCCGTTCAATTCTGCTACCCATACAGGAGATCCTAAACAGAAGATTCCAGAGCTTTATAATCAACTTTCTGCCGCTGTCCACACTATTAGGTGTGAGCTACTTGCAAGTTCCTGAAAACTGTTATTCCTTTACAAGTTTTTCCTTTTCGTGCTGGGTGGCATCTGGTTTCTTTGCAGGGAGCAAACATGCACTGGTCCAACACATCACAATATGTACACATGTCCTTGTCACTACTACTTAAATTTGTGCCTGTGATATTGTTGACAGGCCCTGAGCATTCAGCCCACAGTCACACTGTTTGTAGTGCCAGGTTTGGGAACTACTCCAGTCTCAATTAGCTGCATCCCAGCCAGGGAGGCTGCATATGAGTGATGAGAGATGGATACTCGCGATGTAATGGCTACATCTACAGTATATTCAAAGTGGCTCTGTATCCTGTCAAAATGTCTTGCATAACAAGTAAGTCAAGCCTCAAGCCCCCTAAAAGTGTTGCTGAGCCAAGTGACTCCTTCAGTTGGCTTCCATATGTGAGCTCATTAGCTCCTGTTATGTGGGTTTGCACATACCCTGGTGTTGCACCCACTTTGTCTGGGTAGTAGAGCTAACACAAAGAGAAGGAATCTGGTAGAAGGAAAGTGTTATAAGAAGAGATCTAAGCTTCTCAGATCCCGAATGAGGCGATTTCTTTTCTTTCTTAAAATGATCAGATACTATGTGTCTCACACCTTTTGTCTTATGATGGAAGTGACTGCATATTTTTAGATATATTACCAAGATGTACATTTTTGATGAAATAACATCACCATTAATAGCTCCATTGATCCAAAGTTATGTTCCTGGAACTGTTTAGCTGTCGTCTGCAAAAAAAAAAAAAAAAAGCATTAGGCTATGTGAGGCTGCACGTTTGACAAAACTGTGCAACTGAAGGAATCATTTAACAGAAGAGACTCAGAGACTATCAGTCCTTTTATATTCGGCGTATTGCAGGGAGCTTGGGCAGCTCGTTAAGGCCACTAGTCTCTCTAAAGGCAATACACACTCCTTTTGACAAAATTTGCAAGACATTGTGTTGAATCGATATAGCTGGCATCATAATTACTCTTTCTTGACAAGAGGATAACGAGAAACAGGACAAGCGAGCAATAGCAAAGACTATTTACAGTCTAGCCAAGTTTCAATTTTGCCATTGTTACTGTATATGGCAGGGCAATGAGCCCACAAGAATACGCCGCTAGTTCAGAAAAGAAACCAAGCTAATTGTTCATGACTTTTCATATTGTAGCTCCAAGTCTAGAGAAGTAAGTATTACAAAACTAGCCACCTAATAATTCGTCCTTCATTATTATAATAAATTAATAATATACTGTATAATAAATACATTTATAATAATAAACAATATATAATAAATGAATTATTACTATGTTCCTGTATGTTTTGCAGGAGTCACTTCAGAATTATGCTTTCCTGGTCTTTGTCTTTGTCTGTGTCCTGGCCGCTGTCTACATCATCGTTGTCCTCCCCGAGACCAAGAACAAAACCTTTATGGAGATCAGTCAGAGTTTTGCCAAGATCAATAACATCCCACAGAGCGTGGAAGCCGAGATGGAGGATGTTCTGGACGACCAACCAGAAAACGCTATCGCACTGGGTCTGAACGCTGAACCTGTTAATGATAAACATCCAGACAGGAGTTGTGAAGATAACGGTGTGGTGCAATCCGAGAGCTTCTTCTAAATCCTGTGCTATCATCAGCTTTCCGTGTCACCTGACGGTGCAGATGCCTGTTTAGCAGTACACTTGCAGAAGGAGTCTTTACACCAAGGTTCCATGCTGTTCATTTTATTTTTAATTATGCTAACATTGGTGCTAAGTTAATTTTTTTAACATGAGCATATGTTTAAATTTAAGACAAATCATTTTTTCTATTAGCTAAATTTACTTTACAGAACATCATGCTGTAGTTTTAGTGGGAAAAGCCCTGAGGGCAGCTACACATTGACATACATTTACAACTACAACTAGAACTGACCACTACTGTTTTTCCACATCATCAAAAAAAAAAAAAAACATAATGTGTAACCTAATTAACATGAACTATTCTATTTTTCTATAGAATATCCAAATAACACAGATGTAGTATTAAATATACAATTTGAAAATATTATCGATCAATGTTTACAATAATTGCTACTATGCCAACCAATAATATTTATAATAATCAGAGGTGGGAGGTAACTGAGTACATGTACTTTGTTACTGTATTTAAGTACATAATTCACATATTTGTATTTTAGTAGTTTAATTAGAGGACAAGTTTTTAACTTTTTCTCTGCTCAAAAGTACAGCAAACATCAGTACCTTTACTTAACTACATGTTTGCATGAGGTTGCATTACCTAACCACTGTAGTGCATAGTATTTGTATAGAAAATGTACTTTCCTGAAGTACATTTGAACATGAGTACGTCTGTACTTTTACTCAGGTACATGAATAAATGGACTGTACTTGAGTAATATTTGCTGTAGGGAATCTCTACTTTTACTCAAGTGCAGGATTTACTGTATGTACTTTGCCCACCTCTGGTAGTAATTATGTAAATATACAATATTTATATTGTTAAAAAGCATTTTGAATAAATTTGAATTGAAATGTTAAATAATTGTTGAAATGTATTGTATATTTTATCATTTGCATAGGAAATGTACAGTATATACTGTAGTAGTATATTCTAATTCAAGAAACTACTGTGTCTTGTACTGTTTTACTATTGGGAGTATTTGCAAAGATATGTCATTTTATATAAATGCATTGTGATAATACAAGTATAAATGTTGACTAGTTAAAAAAAAATGTATGAAATAACTTTTAAAAGTTTGAATTTTTTCAGGTATTAAAAACTCTACATTTACATTTATGCATTTCGCAGAGGCTCTAATCCAGAGAGATTTAGAAATGTTTCTGTTATTGCATAGATCCTTACACTCGGTTACTAGGGTACTAACTAAGTACCATCAGTCAAACAGTGTTGGAAATGTTTTATTTTTATTCATTTACTTATTTGTTTGTTTGTTAATAAAAAGGAATTGACCCATATATCTAAGAAATAGGTCTTTAGTCGTCGCTTAAATAATAACGCATTTAACGAAGGTGGGTAGATCATTTTCTGTTTCTGTATTGTTCATTATTTATCTGGTGAAGATGTGGCTAATATCAATATATTATATTAACATGGAAATATTATTGATCAATGTTTACAATAATTGCTGCTATGCCAACCAATAATATTTATAATAATCAGAGGTGGGAGGTAACTGAGTACATGCACTACTGTATGTAAGGGCATATTTGTATTTTAGTAGTTTAATTAGAGGACAGATTTTAAACTTTTACTCTGCTCAAAAGTAAAGCAAATATCAGTACCAGTAAATATTTTTTCTATGCATGTCTCTTAAACAAGACTTTCATGCCTAACCTACAATACCAGGTACAAAATGACCTTGCTGTGTAATATGCTCTGGATTTTACAAGAGAAAATCTTTGTACACAGTGGGGCAGGTTGGCAAAACCAATGGGAAAGATTTGCACAAGTGACAAAGTATAGTTAAAACAATAATGTAAAACTGGAACTGCATACAACAGACAACACTGTCAGTAGTCCAAGCAGTCTGCAAGTGCAACAACATTAAAAACTTTACATGGTGAGTCTTAACTAGCTCAAAATAACATGTTGCTGCCATCGAATATGTTCAACGTAGTTCATGACAGCTTTCTTCCCCAGAAAATGAAACCAGAATGTGTGCAGTAAAGCAACACAAGGCATTTTCTTTCACACATCGCACCCTTAAACACAATAATTTTACTTCCCCTGTAACGTATACAGTAAATGAGCTAGATGAGGCTGTAAATTGTAAGCACTCACCCTTTTTTCTTTGCTGCACCAAAACAACTTTAGCGGTCTTGAAAATCACGCATTTGGCCCAGTGCAACAGAAATTATGCAGAAATCAAGTCATGTGCACATCACCCACAAATCCTCCTCATCATATTCACACAACCTGCCCCTGTGTCCACCTGCCCCTCTTTCCATTACAGTATTTTCTGTACATTCTCAAGTAAGCCTGTCATTAAATTGCGAATGATGCTGACATAAAGCACCTTTCCCAATTTTCTGCATAATTTGCTTATGAAGCCAGTCGACCGCATCTTTTCAATTTCCTGCTCATATAATGACAGGGGATAGGGGATCGCACTCAGAGGAAGTCAATTATAATCAATAATTATTCACAATTAATGAAGAAAATAATTAGTAATTCATACCTCAAATCAATATTAATTACCAATCACCTATATTATCGATTAATTACCATTTATGATTTCAGTCAACGCCTTGTCAGATCAATTCATCAATCCAATTAATCAAATTGTTACAGCTTTTACAGCAATTACCCAGTACGAAGAAACAAGCAATGATGACAAGAAATTATGATTATTCATAGTGTCACAAACATACAAAAGCAGCTATAATATACGCCGCCTGGCCCAAAAAAAAAAAACTCTTTGAACACACTAACAGAGTGGCCTGTGATGAATCGCCACCCCATCCAGGCTATACCCCACCTCTTGCTAAGTTTCCTGGGAAACGCTCCAGGAATGTATGTGATATGTCAGTTCTAATCACTAATCAATAAACAGAAATAATTAATATAGATCTTTATATCAATCAGACCAATCTTATGGACTAGCCATACAAACATGACCTTGTATTGAGTATCCATGCTTTCAGAGCATGAACAATTAAAGGCGTTCAGATTGGAAATCAGGAAAATGGACGCAGAAGGTTGCGAGTTCCAGGAATAATGGTTTGCAGCCTTAGATGAGATCTTTCCCATGTTCATATCTATTGGATAAAATCAATCCAGTGACGCATCATGATTCTTTTGTGTGGCAATTCATATACCACAATTTTACCTTACTCCATAAATCAGTAAAATGAAGCTGTTCCTTTATATTCCTACAGGTGGTGCACTCTAGGTTATGTGTTCCTACCACATGCCATCCGGCACATTGGCCAGTGGGTGCTCCTCACCCTGGAGATATCTTCGTCATTTCTGTGGCAGGCAGTTACTTAAGGTGTCGGATTGCCAGCTTGATGCCCGATTGTCCTTCACGCACACTACAAGCAATTTGGGAATGCCAATTAGCCTAATCTGCATGTCTTTGGACTGTAGAAGGAAATCGGAGTACCCGGATGAAACCCACCAAGCACAGACAGAACATGCAAACTCCATGCACTCCATTTCCTGCTTTCTGTTCACCCAGATGAGGATGGGTTCCCTGTTGAGTCCGGTTCCTCTCAAGGTTTCTTCCTACTGCCATCTCAGGGAGGTTTTCCTTGCCACTGTCACCCTCGGCTTGCTCATCAGGGACTATCTGACCATTTTTTATTCATACACGTTCACATTTCATACAAACTTAAATAATTCTTTTGATTATGTAAAGCTGCTTTGCGACCATAACAACTGTTAAAAGCGCTATACAAATAAAATTGAATTGTATTAAATTGAATAACCCTAACCCTGGAGGTGCAAGGCGACAGTACTGACCACTAAGCCACCATCCCACCACAGCATACTGTGTGGCATGAGAAAATTATTTCCTATGTTTGTTTAGAATTGAAACAAAATCTTGTAAAAAAAAAATAATAAATAAATAAATAAATAAATAAATAATATTGAGCCAGATTATTTTTTTAAATTCCAATACAAATTCAATTGATCCCTGGTGATTCCCATCCCTAATATATAAAGTATATATCCATCCATCCATCTAGGAACCTCTGTAGTCCAACTAAGGACCGTGGAGGCCAGTGGTGATCATTGTATTGATTCCCATTTTTATGCCCATAGTAGGACCTCTGGTCAACATTCACGTACACATTCACACTTTTTGTGAATTTGGGAACGCCAATTAGCCTAATCTGCATGTCTTTGGACAGTGGGATAAAAATCAGAGTACCCGAAGGAAACCCACCAAACATGGGGAAAACATGCAAACACCACACACAGACGCCGAGGTGGGAATTGAACCCGGCCCCTTGAGGTGCAAGGCGACATTGCTAACCACTAAGCCATATAATTGCCCTTCTTTGGGCCTCTCTAACCTTTCACTTCTTGGTGTTTTTTTCCCCATTCATGCAAGACACACTATAAACCAAACAAATATTAAAAAACATAGCCCCCCTCATACAGATACAATCCAATTTCATGCTCATGATTAACCTGGAATCAAGTTAGACGTTTAATCGGATTCAAAACCACAAACAAACACCGTATTTGTCCTGAATGACTATATGATGGATGACTACGATTTCCTGCACAAATGGGTTTAAAAAATGTCAGATTATAGAGTGCTGTTGCATCACACACTAGCGTTAAAACCAGTAGCCAGGTTTGCTGGTATGCTAGCAACATGTGATGTTACAGTATAAGATGAATATTGCGATGACCTAATTAAATGTAAATAAGCACACGTCGTTTTTGATCCAAGAACCATTACGTGAAAAAAAGAGCCATTACATTTTCAACTGATTTTGTTAAATCAACAGTGTTATTTGGGCTGTGCTAAATATAAAATGCAGACGATTTTGTCCAGTCGGTGTCCCAGAGCGGAGACAAGTCCGGACGTCTTCACTCTGGAGACGACAGTTTAATCAGGAACCAGACAGAGAAGGAGAGATAGAGTGAGGAGGAGAAATGGATGCTGTGTGTGTGCATGTGTGTGTGTGTGTGTGAGTGTGTGTGTGTCTGTACATGGTCTTTCTGCTCCAACTATATTAATAATTTTCATTAATATCTAACTCTAACTACCCTCGGGACGTGTCTTTTGCAGATACGGCGGTTGCTTGTAATTAAGGTAATCCTGATGACGGACTGCCTGGGGTTTTCAGTTCTAATAAGTGAAATGATTTGAGGAGGGATTACTGTAGTTGTTTTTTTGTTTTTTTTTTGCAGGATTTCCAAATGATTGTTCATTTTGATGTCTTGTTTGGTGTACTGATGTTAGAAGTAGCAAACCTGAGTGAGTAAATGAATTAATAGCATAGCCCAAGGTATCTAAGGCTAGCTACATTTCATGGTAATTTATTCACTGTATGATCAGAGTAAACGTGGGCAATCACTCCAGACATATGGAGGAGAGCATAAAAGTGTTCTTAAATTACTGCAGGTGTCAGTCAGATGTAAATCATGGGGAGCAGTTTTATTTATTTATTTGTTTGTTTGTTTATTTATTTATTTATTTTTACTTGCAAAAATTAGACCATCACAGTCTAGAATTTTACATATTTATTAATCATTAATCGTTCAGTTCCCGCCTGAGGTCTGTGTGCATGGAGTTTGCATGTTCTCCCTCGTGCTTGGTGGGTTTCCTCCGGGTACTCCGGTTTCCTCCCACAATCCAAAGACATGCAGATTAGTCTCATTGCTGTCCGTTAATTGCCCGTAGTGTGTGAATGACTGTGTGAGTGTGTGTATGTTTTTGTGCCCTGCGATGGATTCACTCCCTATCCAGGGTGTACCCCGCCTTGTGCCCTAAGCCTCCTGGCATAGGCTCCATGCGTCCCCCTGTGACCCTGAATATAGGATAAAAGCAGTATAGACGATGAGTGAGATGAGTGATTGTTCGATTCCTGCCTCAGGTGTTTCCATGTTCTCCCTGTGCTTGGTGGGTTTCCTCCGGGTACTCCGGGTAGACATGCAGATTAGGTTAATTTGACATTCCCAAATTGCCCATATAGTGTGAGCGAGTGTGCCCTATGAATGATGGTGGATGAAAATTAATCAGACAATATTTAGTAGCTACTGAACTTGCAGTATCACTGAAGCACTGCCCCATTTTGTTCTTTCTGTGCATGCGTGGTTAGACCAGCATTTTTCAGGACATTGGCTGGGATGGCACGGACCTCATGAATGGCCTCCAAGAAATCCAGATCTCATTCCATGTGATTTTTTTTTCCTGTGGGGCTACGCAAAGGAGGAGGTGTACAGAACAAATCCATGCACACGGGATGACTTGGAGGCACAGATTTAGAAGGTTCTTGCCAGTATCCCAAACGACGTCCTCCAGAAGACTGTGCATTCCGTCCCCAGACGTTTGATGAAACTTGTTGAGAACATGGACAATTTGTTTTAATAAATTTGTATTCAAAAAATTTACTTGTGCGCTAAATCTCATGGGATAGTTTCAAGGCCCGCACGACTTTGTAAACAGGAAAAAGTGATATAGCAGATGAACAAATAATAAATGTGCCTACGGTAGGTCATTATGGACGGGTCATAAGTTGGACCCACTGCTTCAAAAATAGGAGTAAATGGTACCATGCTGTCCATTCACATATACAGTCACTGACCCAAAAGGAATCTTTTTTTAGGTACAGCTCGCTTGTCATGTTGTAGGGGGGTGCTGGTGTTTCAGTGGTATTATCACTTTACCTGCTACATGGGAGGCTCTTGGGCTTGGATCTTGGTCAGTGCACCAACTAATCCACTAGGGCTGCACATGTCAGTGCACTATTAGTGCCAGTTCGAAGCTTAGACCAAAATGCGAGGTTTTTATCACGAAGGACAGACGCCAGGAAACCTGTGCCAGATCGAAAAAGAGAGCAACAATCACAATAGGTCACATCAAAGCATTTGTGAATTCCAAGTTGACTCCCAGTTGCTTTTAAGTTGTTCAGTAATGCCCAGTCTGCTATACAGTCATCAAAAGCACCGCAGTTTACTGTCTACTGTCTAACTTTAAATCAATGTCAACGCTTCTACATTATATTATTAATACTACATAATAAATATTGAACTTTTACATTTTTTGCAATGTTACTACCTGAAATTGAAATGAAATAAATTGGGATTTTGTGGCTCGAGTCTGCACAGGAGGGATCAGATGTTATATATTGAGATCATATGACACTTTAATTGCACACCAGTGGAATTATGTGACTTTTGATGGCAGCTGGCTACACCAGGACTAATTTACATTTACATTTTTGAAATATAATTGGCTCTGGGCATTTACCTACGTGACAGCTGAGATTTTCAAGAAGAGCACATCATTAATTAGCATAGAAATTACAGTTAAGGTTGCATAAAAAAATAAACTGTTGAGTGATCGCTTAGGTTACACTGTAGAGACCATAATCTTAATGGCCATAATCTTAATGATACTGTCGTTATCAGTATAAGTTGTTCCCCATAAAAAAATGTTTTTTAAAATCCCCATTTTACTAGAGACATTAAAACCATGCCCAAATCTTATAAGATGTGGGGGCACAATAATTATTGATTATAAAGAGATTATTAATTATAAAGGTCACACATTATAAAGTTATGGTCAACCAGGAGAACAACTGAAGGTGAAAAAAGCAGTCAACAAGAAAGTACACATCAGCAGGGGTGGACAAATCAAAAATTCAATACCTTCCCCACTGAGCAAGTAAAATCTCCAAATTATTGCTCAATCTCATGTTGGGTTGCAAAGAAACTAATCACCCTGAAGTGAATTATTTTACTATAACAGCATGTGTCAATGTTTTTTTGAATCCTCTTATGCCATAGTAACTTGCCAACTATGACCATTTTCAATTTATTACTAAAATGCATTTTGTTTTTGAGCCTTTTACAGTTCTATTGAATTACAGCACTGAATCTATTCCTTCACCAGCCACGTTCTCTTGAAAAACAAAAAAGCAGCTTGAACACTTTTAATACAGTACTCATGCAATCATGTGAGCACAACATCCTCAGCATGCACTACAACTCCCATGTCACTGGTCGCATTTGGGTTTTGGACCACGTCTGGTTGACCCAACCTGTCAGCAGCTGCAAGTCATATGTACAGTCATATGCACAGAAGATGATTGATTTTATCATCTTCATTAGAGTGTTACTGCTAATGCTAAGGCTAAAGCTAATACTCATTCTAAGGTTGAGTTTCAGTCATGGATTCTGTCCCTGTGTCCCTAGCTTCTTGTTTGATTATTTCACAAAAACAGACAGAATGAAAGACCAAACTGAGTGAGGATGTAGCAGGTTACTGGTTCTACCAGGAAAGCCTGGGTGACCTTAGGCCAGGTGAGAGGAACTGGACCAGGTTTATGCTACCCCTGAAAGACCGGCAGGAGGGCAACATCACAAACCCAGCAACATGCCACAATTGACAATATCTCAGAATTTGCAGGATTATTGAAATGAGTGTTCCCTGTGATTCTGGACAAGCCACCCCAAAGAGGTCGGGACTGTACTCAGTGCATTGTTTAGTGAATCAGCTAAAGGTCTGCCCCCCAGAATGGTTGAATTCCCACACCGAACTGTGTCTGAGGTTAAGGCATTACTACTGATCGGAAGATCCCAGGTTCAAACCCCAGCACCACCAAGTTGCCACTGTTGTGCCCTTGAGCAATGCCTTTAACCTGCAACAGCTCAGATGTATTATAAAATGAAAATGTAAGTCGCTCTGTATAAGGTCGTCTGCCAAATGCCATAAATGTAACTCTCAGAAGATCTTGATAGGACAGAGCTATCAGGGTGAGATCAACAGGCTGGCCACCAATGTCATGTACCGTTAAGGATACTATAAAAGCTAATTGCCTCAAGAACTCAAACAGACATGCCGGGATGTATCAGAGATTACAGCTGACCTGACAAAGCATACACCTCAGCACTCAAGCTGCTGGCCCCATCAGAGTCCTGCCTCCTTGCCCAGTAACCTGCAGACATCTCCCTGATGAGGGTTTAAAGAACATCATGCTTGTTCCACCTGCTGGTTTTGATGACATCATTGTCACTCCGCTGCCTGATTTGAGGACTTTGAGAGTTGTCTAGCCATATCAAGTTCAAGTAAGGCTCATGCCAGAATTCCAAAAGGTAGCCTCTTTTGTCCCATGTCCAAGCCCTGTTTCAAGCCAACAAGGCAGCTTTTCCTGTCCCAATCCTTTGTCTTTGCTGTCATGGGCCACGAGAAGAAAAGGCTGATTCTCCAGACAAAAGACCATGAAAAATCCCAGCCAGGCTACAACACCACATTTCTGCCCAAGTTCTCATGCCAAATTCTTTCAGGAACCATACCCTAGAGGGGGTTATTTTGTAAATACCCTAGAGGGGGTTATTTTGTAAATACCCTAGAGGGGGTTATTTTGTAAACATGTCTGGTGTTTTACATCATGTCTGGACTACATTACCCATCAGCTACTGAAAGTAACATGCACAATCACATGTTTCTGATTGTTTAACCCATATCTCATTAACATCTTGATTCTTGTGTGGAAAGTTTGTTTAATGTATCTGTTTAGTTTTATATTGTGTTCTTGGTGACTATTCCATGTTATTTTTTAAAAGATTTTTCAGTTTGTTGCTATGCTATTATGCTAATGCTAATGCTGAGTTTCAAGCATGTTTTCTGTTCCTATATTTATCCTATTCTGTTCTTTTGCTTTTGCGTAATACCTTCACACCTGCACCTGCACCCTTGCCTTCATCAGTTCCTGACCGTACCGATACTCTTTTGATTAATTGGGCACACATTTTCTACAGAAACACTCCAAAATCTTATAAAAAGCATTAAGAGTGTAGGCCGTTATACCTGTAATGAGGAGGCCCGACTTTATATTGAAGTCCATTGCTTTGGAAAGGGGATGTCCGACATGTCCAAGTGGAATCAGCAGCTCTGGCAAAAGTGCCAAGGAATCTCAGTGTATTTTATCCACTTGCCAAGGTACCATTTATTCTCTTCTAAAGTAAGTCAAGTAATTTAGCCATCAATCACTTCTAGTTTCACTCGCATGAGAAAACTTTTGTCCCAAATATAACAACGTAGACAGAAAAGTATGTGAAATATGTGAAACATTTCCATACGTACAGCATGAAGCTGCATTACACCACCAAAAAACCTGTTTAGTTTAAACATTCATATACCTAATACATGAAAACCGCTTGTCCCGGGCTGGGCTGGTGATTTGACCTGGGTACAGAATTGAAGCAATTGCACACTCAATATTGAATACATATGAATGTATTCTCTCAACACAACACACTTGGTAAAGAAAGAAAAAATAAAAAAGAAGGAGTAAGCTAAGAACACTTTAAAAAGAAAGCGTTTCCAGAGACAGTGGCGGTTACAGAATGTTCTGGATCAACAGAAACAGAGCCAGTTTGGAATTATGAGATTTGGAATGTAGCACATCCATACACACAGACACACACACTCCCCACATGCTCCCATGTTTCCATTTCTCATATTTTACAGGAACTGTTTCAGTGAAATATTTTGTCAGGTGTACTGTTGTGCCACCTGCTCCTGTGCCCTCACTGAGCTTTGTTAAGTTATTCTGATGTTGTCATCGCAACCGGTTCAGTGTGCATCACCATGTGCATGCACACACACACACACACACACACACACACACACACACACACACACACACACACAATCTGCAATGGTCTATAATCTGCTCACCTCATCATTGCCTCACAGCTGGTACATGTGCCATCCAGGTTTTTTTCATTCAACTTTCCAAATATATGTTCGTTTTTCTTCTGCATTTTCTATCATGCGTTTCTCAAGTTTAACCATTTCATTCAGTCTGTCAACTTAAACACGGTATAGTGCATTGTTTTTTTGTCAATTTCTGTCATTTTGCAGCTTTGTCAGAAAGCACAGTAAAGCACAGTCAACCCCACAATGCACTGTGATAAGTTCATAATACAGAAAATACCAATAATTTACTGTTGCATGTGAATATAGTGGGTGATGGTAATGTGTAAAAGGGTGAACTAATAGTGCTCATGATAGTGTTCTTCCTCATTATGATTTTTCATTTCCTCTTGTCTAACTGTGTATGAGACATGTGTGTGTGTGTGTGTGTGTGTGTGTGCGCGTGCGAGTGCGCGTGCGAGTGCGTGTGCGTGTGTGTGTGTGTGTGTGTGTGTGCGTGCGCGTGCGAGTGTGTGTGTGTGTGTGTGTGTGTGTGTGTGTGTGTGTGTGTGTGTGTGTTCATCCATCAGTGACTAACACAGCTTCATTATCAGGGACAAGATGTCCTTTATGTGTGTGTGACACTAATGATTCCTGGTGCTCTATAGGTGTCCTTGTTGAGACGGCAGTGTGTGTAAGTTGATGTGACAGAGTATGTGCTGCACTCTGACAACGCTTTGCCCTTTCTGTCCCCCTCTCTCTCTCTCAGATCAGGTCAGTGTAGCTTCTGGTAAGAAACACAACATAACAAATGACATAAGAATGTTTGTATGGTTATTGTTATTCCACAAAAAAAAAGAATATGCAACACTTACACAGAGCCAGCTTTCGTTATCCTGCCACAGAAGAGGAAAAGGCCCCTGTTTGCAGCGAGGATATCATGATGGACCCCATCTGTGGCCGCACCCAAGGAGAGCTGGGAGAAGCTGGTTGGCAAGTCAGTCAGAAGAGCAATTCGATTTAGCATCCAGGAGCCGCTGACCACACGGGTCCACTCTGCCTGCCGCCATCACTCACCAGCCTTGTAGCTGCATTCCAGCGGGGCACTGCCTCCAGACTTGCACATGCACCCCTTTCACACCTTTCCTTCCCTTTCCTTTCTCTTTAAACCCTTTTTCCAAATAAAATGACCCTTTTCCCATAAGACCTCGCCTCATGTCTGTGTTTCTGTGGTGCAACCTGTGCAAAAGATCGTTACACCTGTTACTTTTCCCCACCAACACATATCTTTCCCAGATTGGTGGATCTTCAATGTTGAGTTTATGACAGCAAATATGTCTTGAGTTGTCATTTAAATATAGTTAAAGACTCCGCTGTACAGAAGTTCATTCCACCACATAGGTGCCAGAGCAGAAAAGAGTCTAATGAATGATGTCTTCCTTGATCCCTGAGAAATGGTGGGACCAGACGAGCGGTGCTGGAGATTTTAATTCTTACCGCCAAAAGGTGAGGAGAAACTTACAAGATTTACTTTATATTTCCACTTATTCCACTTCAGAATATCTGCTCATTTCTGAGATTTCTGAGAGGGTGCAGAGAGAATTTGGAACGATTTTGAAGCAATGACTGAGAAGACAAAAAGTTTTATAACATTATGTTGACATAACAATATCAGATTTGTTTTCTTGCTGTTTTCTTGCTTCCGTGATTCCATGGTTTTGAATGTGGGTTTTGGCAGGCAGCTGTTCTCTGCTCTTTCCAGTACTAAGGACAGCGCCGACCGACTTTCACCCATGCTGGCGACCGTCGGTTACCGTTACTAACAACTGTTTTAAAACATGAGAGTTTTTTTGTGATACATGTAGTTAAACATCCCAGTGATGTTATTGTCTATTATCACCAGTTGTGGAATTTTGATGGTTTAAAAATACTAAACATTTACTTCGGACTATACAGTAGTACGTGCCAAAAACCGAAGTAGTGTTGTTTGGCCCTAGTGATTTCTATAACGTAGGTGATCTTAACCTCAGCGATCTCACTTCTTACATCTCCCTGTGTGCAACAAATCTAGGAGTGTTTGTTGACTCTAGTCTTAAGTTTGATAAACAGATTAATTCAGTTGTTAGGTCATGTTTTTTCATCTTCGACGTCTTGCTAAATTTAAGACTTTTATCTCGCTAAAAAACTTTTAAACTGTTATTCATGCATTTATTACTTCATGTCTTGACTACTGCAATTCACTCTATTATGGTGCAAACCAGTCTTCAGTTGGACGCTTTCAAATAGTTCAGAATGCGGCAGCTATCAGGGATAACCCCTAGAGGGCGCCTAAGCGCCCAGACACTTGTTTTGTAGTTTTGTTTTCGTTTCACTTCAGTTCCCAGGTTGCAACTCGGTCAGGTGACGTGGGCGCTCACCTGAACCGAGTTAATCGTTAGTTTCTTTATAAATAGAGCATTTTGAGTTTAGTTAGTTGTCTAGCATTTGTTACGTTGATTTCAAGTATGTGGTTTCGTTATGTGGATACGTGTTTTGGTTTCTTTTTGTATAAAGTATTTTAGTTTGTTTTTGTTCCTTGACCTTTTTGATTTAAAAAATATAAAAGAACAGTCTTGCTGAACATCCGCCTCTGCATCTACGCCTCGCCTCCGTTCATCAAGACACATGTGTGACAGCAGCTAGACTACTGACGGGTAGACATAAATTGAATCATATCTCTCCGTAAATTCTAAAGAATTTACACTGGCTTCCGGTCAAACTGAGAATTGACTTCAAAATTGTAATTTTTAATTTTCGTTTTTTTTTTTTTTTTAACGAAAAAATCCTAATCCAACCAGGTCACTTAGGTCAGCCAATCCCGGGTTACTGTCTGTTCAAAGATCACGGCTAAAACATTGTGGAGATCGTGCTTTTGCTATAGCAGGCCCCAAACTCTGGAATAGTTTGCCAGTTTCATACACATATTCATACACATTGCATACAGACTTACTTCTTTTTATTGTGTAAAGCTGCTTTGCGACAATGTCAATTGTTAAAAGTGCTATATAAATAAAATTGACTTGACTTGAGTTTCAATTCGAATGGTGTCATCTCTTTCCACTTTTAAAACAAAAAAACAAAAAAATATACATTTCTGACATGTATACATATCCATGTATTGTATTTTATTTTTCACACAGTCACACAAGTTCATCATAAAGTCATCTAGTTTAGGACTTTAGGACAGTTTACAAGTTCAGTGTAAAGTACAAAAGGGTGTCAGTTATACTGTATACTGTATGTACATTCATTTACTCAAAATTTTGAGACTGGGATTTTGGTTTTCATGAGGTCTACGCTGTAATAATTGAAATGAATACATAAAAAAATATATTTTACTTGACGTTGGACGTTGTTAATGTTAATGTCACTTTGTATATGAATGAAATTACAGGGAAAGAATTCACTGTGTATACTGTATACTGGCCCTGAGAGAAGTTGAGTTATGTGTGGTATACACAAACACACACACACACACACACACACACATACACAGACAGTTTTTTGCTGTTTTTATAAGGTACGTTAATAGCCTAAATAACGTAATACCTAACCCTAACAAACAAACTCAACTCAGTAACCAAAAGCAAATATTGGATTTTTTTTTTACATACCTTTATTAAAGAATAATATTTTATGAAGATCATAAAATTCACCATATTGTCATGTATTCCTATTATTACTTGACATTTTGTTCTCACAAAGGGCTAAAAACACGCGCACACACCCACACCTTTGGTCTATTACAATTATTGTCGGCCCTTATAATTAAATGCAATATGCCTGGTAAAAATGTCATTATGATAAAATGAATTTAATACTGATCTGAAATGAAATCAAGAAATTGCCTTCGTGGGTTGATTGATAGCTATATAATTATCTCTAATGAGGGCTGGAACATAATAAACTTTTAACAAGGGAATACGCTAATAATCCCTGTATAATTTCCAGAAATAAGATCATAACAGCTGTTGTTTGCACATTGATGCAGGTGTTGAAATATTATTATCAACCGCTGGGAGTGTGTGTGCGTGTCTGCGTTTGTGTCTTGGGGAGGTTCAGGTACGAGGGGGGAGTGTTTCTTTCTATTGTCTTCACAAAAATAGAAATTGATGTTGTGGGGACATCCGCGTGCTCCCTGTGGGAAAGAACCTGCCTTTGTTTTGTTTGTTTTTTTTTAATATTATTTTTGGTATAGTGGTAAGCACTGCGGTCTCGTACCTCCAGGGTCGAGGGTTCGATTCCTGCCTCATGTCTGTGTGTGTGGAGTTTGCATGTTTCCTCCGGGTACTTCAGTTTCCTCCGACAGTCCAATGACATGCAGATTATTTTAAATAGCAAACCCAAATTGCCTTGTGTGTGTGTGTGTGTGTGCGGGTGTGTGTGTGTGTGTGTGTGTGTGTGTGTGTGCGGGTGTGTGCGGGTGTGTGCGGGTGTGTGTGTGTGTGTGTGGGTGGGTGGGTGTGTGTGTGTGTGTGTGTGTGTGGGTGGGTGGGTGGGTGTGTGTGTGGGTGGGTCGGTGTGTGTGTGGGTGGGTGGGTGGGTGTGGGTGGGTGTGGGTGTTTCCAGGGTGTTCTTACTCTAACTCCCGACCCTATCCATACGATAAGCAGTGTAGAAGATGAGTTAGAATTAAGTGTAGGTGTGGCGTTAATTAGTTGGAATACAACAAAACAGCTAATTAATCTCCCTTGAAATAAAATCAGTACTACATTATACAGTATTTGGCAGACACGGTTATCCAGAACCACTTACATTTTAGTTGTAAAGTTGTGGGCCTGCTCAGTGACAACTTGGTGATAGTAGGGTTTGAACCTGAGACCTTCAGATCAGCAGATCTATACATTAACCACTGAACTACCCCTGACTACCACTGAACTACCCCTTGATTACATTAACACATTGCATTAAAACATGACACTTTCATTATAACTATCGGGAAAAAAATTACTGAATGGATTTAAACAATCACTGCAGTCATTAATACGTATGCAGTAAGTGGCTAAACACTCGTGTCAGGAAACACATCTCTGTCTTTGTGCAAAAGATATTGCTGTGTTTCAGAAGGGTCAAATTATTTGCGTGCATCAAGCAAAGAAAACAACTAAGGAGTTGTTACACATTTAAAGAATTACACATTAAATTACACATTAAAAGTGATGTCCGTAATGCCAGTTCACCACACATAAAAATAAATAAATAAATAAATAAACCCACAAGACGCTCAACTCTGTTACTTTAAGAGCTTAAGAGCAACATTGAGGCTGTTAGTATGGATGAAAACGTCCCACCAACTGACACAGCACACACACATTTAGACCCTGATCTACAGGTTTGAGTGTCTATGGTGTGGATCTTGTCATATATTATTAGACATTGTAGTTATTGGGTAAAGAACTGTTCAACACATTGATGAAACTCCAAAGGGTGGTATTGATTGTGGCTTTCACCAAAGAAATGTGGTGAGAAAAAAAATCATGATTAAAGAATTTGCATTATAGAAATTCAGTACACAGTTGAAACCATAGCGGTGTTTAATTATGAAAATAAGAACATTTACGTGCATTCGATGTGACAAGAACATACAGGATTGGGAAAAACAGCTGTGAAGCCATAGGAAAACCATTTGTTATTTTGATAGTAATTGGAAAAAACATCTACTGTAGGAAGCATGAAGATTGGACTTTGGGGCAATGAAAAAGGGTCATGTGGTCTGATGAGTCTAAATTGACCCTACTCCAGAATGAAGGGTGTGTCAGGGTAAGAAGGGAAGATGCGCCCATCATGCATACTGTCTAGTGTACAAACATCTGGAGGCAGTGTTGTTATCTGGGGCTGCTTCAGTTGGTCAGGTGATGGCCTGAATGACCATGTTATCACATCTATGGAGTTTTTCTTCCCTGATGGTGCAGGTATATCCCAGGACTCGAAATGTGAAAGAGAGTGGTTTGGGAGCATGAGGAAAAGTCTTTGGGATGTGCTGGAGAAGACTGTACAGAGTAGTTTATTCTCCCATCAAATCACCAAATGCAAAATCTCGGGTGAAAATAACACAATTCTGGACTAAAATAATTGGCATCGCATAACATTGGAGAAACAAGGTGCAAACTTTTTTTGGCCAGGCAGCATCCGTTTTATTCCAGCATCTTTCACTCAGCCTTGTTACCTGGGAAAATATTTACTCCATGGCATGTTTGGAATATAACAGTAAGTTACATCAGGCAAATTTCCTGAAGTGCTTTGAAATAATAATATTTCAATAATATTTCCATATATCGGCTAAAGTCGGCATTTTCAAAGTGCAACCCTTTTACCCAAATTACACATTAAAAGAACATTTAAGTATAACACTGATGTCCGTAATGCCAGTTCACCACACATAAAAAATAAATAAATAAATAAATAAATAACCCCACAAGAAGCTCAACTCTGTTACTTTAAGAGTTTAAGAGCAACATGGAGGCTGTTAGTATGGATGAAAACGTCCCACCAACTGATTACCCCCCAGCACACACACATTTAGACCCTGATCTACAGGTTTGAGTGTCTATGGTGTGGATCTTGTCATATATTATTAGGCATTGTAGTTATTGGAGTGAGCCGATCAATAGCGTAATTAATCCGGCCAATCAGCAGCCTTAAAACTCCAGAAGGACATTGATCTTAGATCAGGATGTGGACCTGCAATCAGACAAGACTCGAGCACTTAGTTTCCCCCTCATTGTGTGTTTTTTTATGTGTGTTATCATGTTAACGAGCCCAGAGTGTTTGTGGTGATACAGTGTGATACAGTGTGTTTCTTCATTGGAATGGATTTTGTCTTTGTCTTTGTCCCTGAGGTTGGAAGAGATAGGAACCTTAACGAATTCCTTAATGAAGTGTGTGTGTGTGTGTGTGTGTGTGTGTGTGTGTGTGTGTGTGTGTGTGTGTGTGTGTGTGTGTGTGTGTGTGTGTGTGTGTGTGTGTGTATTCAGTTCTGTTCAGGTCTGAATTATTTGTCTAATTTATCAAAAGATTGAAAAAAAAAAAAGTCCAACAAATAACTTTTTTTCCCACTAAAATCTGATGACGCTTAAAGAGACATTACAACTGGTATTACTGTGTATTTCTTTCAACCCAAAGCACTACATACATGACAGACGTGAGCATTTAAAAAGGAATAACAGCAATTAATTAGCTTATCATTATCTGACTGAATTCATGAATGAATGACGTTTAGTGCTTCAGTGGGCCTTTGAAATATGGAGTCTTTGTGGACTTTAACAAGTCTGACAATTCATATTTTTTGTGCAAAATTTAATTAGATTTAAATGACATCATGTTAAAATCATCATATGAAACGTTTTGACAACAACAACAACAACAAAAAAAAACGCTTTTACTAGTTTTGGCAAATTATTGTTCTCTGACACACAAGACTATCTATAACAAAGCGGTTTATTTGAAAATCGCCATGCAATCTTAATTGTTTCTGTCTGTTACATTTCCTTCGTCTGTTTCTGTTTTTTTTTTTCTCTAAAACTCGAAAAAAAATTCAATATTGTGCAAAAGTTCATTTATTTCAGTAATGCAACTTAAAAGGTGAAACTAAGATAGACTCATTACATGCAAAGCAAGATAGTTCAAGCCATGATTTGTCATAATTGAGATGATTATGGCTTCAGTGCATCAAGAGCCACCACACACAGATGGATCCTGGACATGGGCTTCAAATGTCGTATTCCTCTTGTCAAGCCTCCTGAACAACAAACAACGTCAGAAGCATCTTACCTGGGCAAAAGCAAAAAAGAACTGGTGTCTGTTGCTCAATGTTCCAAAGTCTTCTTTTCTGATGAGAGCAACTTTGGCATCTCATTTGGAAACCAAGGACTCAGAGTCTGGAGGAAGAATGGAGAGGCACACAATGCAAGGTGCTTGAAGTCCAGTGTGAAGTTTCCACAGTCTGTGTTGATTTGGGGAGCCATGTCATCTGCTGGTGTTGGTCCACTGTGCTTCATTAAGTCCAGGGTCAACGCAGACGTCTACCAGGAGATTTTGGAGCACTTCATGCTTCCTTCCGCAGACGAGCTTTATGGGGATGCTGACTTCATTTTCCAGCAGGACTTGGCACCTGCTTGTTCAATGACCGTGGGATGACCGTGCTTGATTGGCCAGCAAACTCGCCTGACCTGAACCCCATGGAGAATCCATGGGCCATTGCAGATGAGATACATGAGACCGAACAATGCAGAAGAGCTGAAGGCTGCTATTGAAGCATCCTGGTCTTTCATAACACCGCAGCAGTGCCACAGGCTGATAGCTTCCATGCCACACGCTCTATGTACCATCCTTGTTTAATTGATTGCATGTAATATTCTACTTATCTGAGATTGTGGATTTGGGGTTTTCATGAGCTGTACGCCATAATCATCTCAATCATGACAAATCACGGCTTGAACTATCTTGCTTTGCATGTATTAAGTCTATCTTAGTTTCACCTTTTAAGTTGCATTACTGAAATAAATGAACTTTTGCACGATATTCAAATTGTTCGAGTTTCACCTTTATGATCTTAGGATGGACTGATGGACCTACGGTCAGTTGGTGCATGGACAGATATTATACAATGGATATCTCTATTATGATAGGAAGCTGTGGTCATACTGTATATCAATGTGAAACCTAAACTGGTAGTGAAGGTTATGTGTGTGATAATGCTGTAAAACTGAAGGTTTCGCATTGCTTATGTTTCTCATGTTCTTCAGCAATTTTTCTATTAAAAAGGTTTCGTTTGCAACCAAACTGACCATTTTTTCCCCTTGAAACTGACAGTTGTTGTGTATGTTTTCATTGAGTCACAAGCTTTTTGGTTACTGTATATAAGTATGAATGTTGTCTGATTTTGCAGAAAGCTCTAACTCCACCTCCCATCATTTTGTCCTAGTGGACAAATCAGTCTGCAGTTGCGTCTGTGGTTATTTAACATATTAGAGCCCAGACGCATTTCTCATTTAAGGGACTTTATTGGTTATATAACACAGAACAAGTGCTGTAGACCACATGAAACACCCTTTGAGTGACGTCATGTGGAATTTTCCCTGACGGTTTTTAGGATTAAAAGCCCTGTGTGATGTATGTCACAGCAGTAATTTCTTCATTTGTTTTAAATCGATTTGTTCAAGAAATGCAGTCAGAACAGGGTACTTACTGTCAGTAACAAAACACATGTGCTACACAAGCTCATCACGATTTTAGGAAATGATGTCATGCGTACACAAAGTCACATGACTGCGGCAGGACGTTCAATAGATCAATAGGAACTTTTCAGAACATGTAAAGGTAACCCATGCTGTAACCTCTCGCTTACAGGGTCCGGGTTTGATTCCCACCTCGGGTCTGTGTGCATGGAGTTTGCATGTTCTCCCTGTGCTTGGTGGGTTTCCTCATGGTACTCTAGTTTTCTCCCACAATCCAAAAGCATGCAGCTTGACGTTCCTAAAATGCCCGTAGTGAACGTGTGTACTGTACTGTATGTTCCCTCTGTCCAGGGTGTACCCCGACTCGTCCCCTGAGTCTTCTGCCCTAACCTTTTTAATTACTAAGATTGTGGACGATCAAACTAAATATTACAAACAATACAAAAAAAAAAAAAACAGTTTACAGCATCATCCTCGTCCTCCTCCACCAGTTTTAGTTTTACTTCAATGAGCTGAGACAACAACTCCCTATCATAGTAGAGGTATAGACCATATTGTTTCCTTTCATGCAGCAACCAACCCCATATAATTCTTGCCACATGCACATGCATCATGTGTGTTCTAAGTGCTGTAACATTATCTCTGCTAAACCTAACCCTAACCCTTGAGTTCAGGGTTTACTCTAAACATCAAGTCATCCAGGAATTACTGTCGATGTGATGTGCTCTTTCAATGGAAAGTTTATGAATGAAAAACAATAGCTTTATTAAATATCAAGGATATAATTGTATGTATTGATCAAACAAAAAAACAATGATTGTGTGAAAAAAAAAATGCCGTGGGAGGTCCATGGGATTTATTTTACAGTTAAAAGAAAATTTTAACAAAAGACGAAGAAGATCTCGCTGTGAGTCACTTTGTCTTTAAATAGATTACAATCTATATAACAAAAGAGGTTTAATACGGACCACTCAAAACCACTTATGTCAAATAACAACCTATTGAGAAGATGACACTTACTCTACTAGTACAGGACGACTGGCGAGCCTGATGATGATTTGGCTCACTGTAGAAAGATTAAAGTGGCTAAACAGAAGCGAGGTCATCAACCATAATTCAGTATTAATCAGCCATGATTACTTTGTGCTCAGCACTTGAGGCGGGTATTTTTCATTCTCTTTAAAGAGTGGCCAAATCTTCATAGGTTTCGGCTCACTCAGCAAAAGATCAAAGTATGGCTCCGTCACCACCGTCAGGGTTTCTGCTTTCTTTCTGTTGGCTATAAAGCGGCACCATTTCGATCAGCTTAGTCCATCCGTGCTTGAGGTGATTTCATTAACCATGGTTTTTGTACAGGTATGGCTCTGCAAAAATTACAGCCTACATCGACATCTCATAAACTACACACAAGACCTGAAACGACTTCCAAAATGACATTGGAAATGGAAGATATATTTTTCTTTTCTTTTATCTTTTTTTCATTTGGTCCAAGACGTTTTCGATATACAGAGATTATCAATAATTCTCCTTACCAGCTACCTTACACGTTTTTACAGGGTTTTATGTAGATTCTTTTAAATTATTTGCTATGAAGCATGGTCTAGGCAGATGAATATTTTAAAATATCGCTCCTTGGTATGACGCAGCATAAATCTTTCCCCAATGGATCTCTGTTATTACAATCTGCAGTTTCCATTTTTTGGGCTCTATATGGACACAAAATACAGAGAAATGTGAATAGTAATGTCATATTCGTGTATTTTTCAAATAGCATTTTTTTTCCACTTGTTTATCATGTTAAAAAGGTAATTAAAATTTCAACAGAATTTAAATTGTGTTTATTTTTTATTCAAAGTTTCATTTAACGTCAGTCTTAGTCATAATATACTGTAGGGCCCTTGAGCGGGCCCGCAACTAAAATGTAAGTGGTTCTGGGTAACGGTGTGTGCCAAATGCTGTAATTGTATAATGTAGTACTCTTTTGTAGTCGTAATGATTTTATTTCAAGGTAGATTAATTGAGCTGGGATAGGGCAAAATCCTGTAGCTGTTTTGTTGTATCCCAACTCATTAATGACACGCCTACACTTAATCCTACCTCATCTTCTATACTGCTTATCCTACTGTACAGTGTCACAGGGGCCTACAGTCTATCCCAGGAGTTAGAGTAGGAACACCTTGGACAGTACCTCACCGCTTATGTCAGCTACTGCACAGAGCTTTATATGTGTGTGTGGATATATATATCCACACACACATATAAAACGGGAATGGTTGGTGATATTAACGTCCTTCACACACTGATAGCAACACCGCAGGAGAAATGCCAGCACAGGCTCCCGGTATCTGTAGTTTCAGGTGCTGCACATCTCGTATCTTCACACCATAGACAATTGCCTTCAGGTGGGGTCATTTCTCCTGCGGTGTTGCTATCAGTGTGTGAAGAGTGGGAGAAGAGGGTTGCATTGACAATCCATCACAATGGGCAGAACATTGAACACATTTTATAAGTGGTCAGAAACTTGTAAATAACTCATGAAAGAATAAAGTTACAACCAAAACCAAGCACACCATTGTTTTTCTTGTGAAATTCCCAATAGGGTTGATGTGTCACATGACCGTCTTCCTATTGAAAAAACTAAAGTTGGATCCAGGATGGCCGACTTCTAAATGGCCACCATGGTCACCACCCATCTTGAAAAGTTTGCCCCCTCACATATACTAATGTGCCACAAACAGGACGTTAATATCACCAACCATTCCCATTTTATTAATCCATATAAATGGCCCACCCTGTATATATATATATATATATATATACACACACTATATTGCCAAAAGTATTGGTTTACCTGCCATCACTGCATATGAACTTGAGTAACCTCCCATTCTTAATCCAACTGGTAGAATTGCATACAACATGAAAGGAGAGTGCCCTAAACTACAAAAACACTCTATATAATCCCCTGCTACTCTAATTCACTAGTGCTTGGATACCATCCAGGTAGAGAGCTTCTTAATACGCCAGAGCCATGATCGGTCAGCCTGATTCATGTTTAAAATGCTAGCCTCCCAGGAACTCCTTGAATGGCCCGTTCCTTTTCAATAATGCAAAAAAGTCCTGGTTTGATCACCAAATGCATTCTGCTTTGGCAGGACAATGCACATCGTCACCACTTACACATTACAGGAACTGGGCTGGGACTTATTGCTACTGTACTGTACACCCTTCCCAGTACAGTTCTGACCTCGCTCCAAGCCATTTTCACATATTTGGACACATTACAAGGGTTCCTGGGAGACCAGCGTTTCAGCAGTGAAGCGTGTAGTTTCCGATTATGGCTCTGGTGTACTGAGAAAACTTTCTACCTTTATGGTATCCAAGCCCTAGTGAAATGCTGGGATAGGTGGATTAGTGGAGCAGGGGATTAAGTTTTTACTCTCATAACTGCGCAATCAAAAAGTCCTGGTTTGACTTGAAACGCAGGCATAATTCTGTCAGATCCATGTGTTTATCAACTCTTACAGAAGACAATTCTCTCTCTGTCTCTCTCCCCCCACCCCCACTTCTCTTCCTTACGTCATCTCATGGACTTCATCCTTGCCACCCTCACATCCTGCCTACTGATTAGGGATAAATTAATAAAGCTTTACGTTTTGTCCCATTAATCATGTTAATAAAAGTTCAAACCTGTCAAGATTTAAATCTTTTTTTTTTTTTCAATCATATAAATTTAGCGCACACTATATACAATTGTTTTGAGGAATCATTCGAGCAATTAAAGACAGGCTAACTATTTCAGATAACATTCTTTATTGTCACACTCACATACTGTATAAGTACGGTTGAGTGAAACTCCTTTATTTGCATGAGCCAACATCGCTGCCACAGAGATGCTTAAGAGTCAGTGCTCTACAGTGGCAGCTTGGCATTGCTGGGGCTTGAACCCGTGACCTTCTGATCAGCAGCTCAGAACTTCACCACTGACCCTCTACTGCCCCTGAACAGCACACGCTTCATTGCACTCCGCCTTTATTTAGATGGTCTGGCTGGAAAGTTTGAATTGCTGATGAAAATATGGGCTTAAGAGGAAGAAAAAAAAATTCCTGAGGCCCAAAGAAATACTTCAACTACAAACGACTTTATTTATTTTCTTTTTTTTTCCCCCCCCCGAATTTCTGTTAGCAGTGCTAATGCTGCTATATATCAATTATTTACAGCACAACCTCAGGCAGGTAACTGGAGTGAGCACTTCTTCGCTTGCACTTCATCGCTTTTTGCTTTATGCTGTAGGTGTTTCTGAGCACTCTCTTGATCTGTCTTATCCTTCATCCATTTTTTTTTCCTGACACACAGCAAAAGACATGGTCCTGAAGTTTGTGTCTTGTTTTTTTTTTTTTCCTTTTCTTTTCTTTTTTTTTTCCATCTTCTGTCTTTTATGCATACAGTACGTTACGTCTGTCTTTTGTGTGTTTGCATGTTTGTTGTGCAGTTTCTTTTTACACCATGCAGTATTGGTTTCCGTCAGCACAGACATGTAATCAGAGCTGTTCTCTCTCTCTCTCTCTCTCTCCTGTCACTCTGCCACTCCAGGTCACTCATCTGTTCTGTTGTGGCACTACAAGTGTGTGTTGATGTGTATTTATAATACAGACAATGTACTGTAAGTGTGTCATCGTCTGAGTGCAAGCAGGAAAGCCGCTCTAATTTAAAGTAATACTAATTACAGCAGGTGACTCAACCAGTCTGGCTGCAGAAGTAAAAAATGGAAATATTCATGCATGTAGCTTTATTGATTTTTTTCATCACTTACAAATGAGGTGAATGTCTTGACATATATTAAAGAGGAATGTGACAGGAATGGAGAAAAATTCTTTATGAACAATAAAATGACATCCTAAGTGTCCCACATTACAATAGGACGAACAGTAATCAGTTTAAATTAATGATTTAATTTCGGCAGCTGATGTGTGAGAAAATTCAATGAGAAAATTGATGTGTTGTTACAATGTCTGACAAGGATTAGAATTTGAACAAAATTCATAAAACTATATATTAAACTGTATTAATTTTGTACATTAAAGTTTTTTTTTTTAATTTTCCTTATAAAATTACTTCTGGATAATATTATTAAAAAACTACAAGAACAGTTTAGAACTTCATTAAGATGGAAACATTTGACGGACAGGTTAACGAAACAGGGTTTACCGAAATACCTGGTTTCTATTTTTTGCTGTTGTTGTTGTTGATTTGTGCATCGTTAACCGCTAATGTATCTTTCATGTATGCATTAATCTATAACAGACAAAGCATGTAGTGCCATGATAGCTGTGATAAGATGGATGTGAGTGTCAGTTGAAATTTCTACACCGGTGACCTGAATGTCATTAACTCAAATCCCAGGACAGTCAGGTTTATCTCTCAGCTCTTGCTTGAGTCAGGATTCAGATTAGCTCCTGCATCACTTGTAAATCTCTTCAGGGATAACAAAGCGTAATAGAAAACTTGAATCCTTAAATTCAAAAATCTAAACTATCGTAAGGTTTTTTGAAAAGGATAACAGACCACCTGGATATACTCGAAGTGTATTTAGTGATGTCGAAGTCACCACTGTGCCCAAGACGAAATCAAGTCAGTACAGAAAATGTCTCTAGACCGGACATGATTCCTCCAGCCCTGTGTGGCAGAAAAGATTACATTTGGTGGCTGGATCGTCAGTCATGTAGGATGATAAGCGGTGAAGTCTGTATAATGCAGAAGTCTATAGGAGACAGACAATTGGCTTTGTACTGTATATACTTTATACAGGAGGTGGACTTGCCTCCTACTATTTTGCTGATGAGCGCATCTCACTTAACCTGTACTCAACTTGTTATCTTGGACTTTGTCTCTACTTTAGGTTGTAAACCCATTAAACCATGGCTCTAACCCAGGTTAGACTCGATTACCCATGCTATCATGGTGTCACTGGACTTTTTAAGGGCATGATTAACTGAATACCAAAAAGCTGCAAAAACACAGTATTTCTCAACATTGGTTTCTAATAGCTGCCATATGCCTTGTGTGCTTTCTAACACTGTAGATTCTGTCTTATATCCTCCTGTAACTGCATCTTATAAATTGCCTGCTGGTTCATGTAACACTTTTGTGCAGTTTTGTAGGGATAAGATTGCATCAATTTGGGTCAATGCTTTGTGCATTGACACTAACCCTTCAGGAGTTGGTATGCCTCATAAATTGATCGATCATTTTGAGCTGATATTGTTGTTGTCTTTAATAGATATTGTTCTGCACTGGAAATCGATTTTTCTTATCCAGGTGATTCAATTCCATCCAGCCTGCTTAAAGAGGTTTTTAATGTGGTTAATGTGTCCTGTGTCTTATTAATACCTGTATTAGTAAAGGACGTGTCCCAGATGCTTTTAAACATGCTGTGGTCGAAAAAAAAAATGTAAAAAAATTTTGCACATTTGTACCCTGTGAACTTGAACTGCAGCCTTGCACATTATCCTGCCAATAACTGGACACTACTTTACTGGACTGCACTACATTACATTTCTATTATATTTCATTTACTATATATATTTTTCTATTTTTATCAGATATTCATTAACTTCTTATATTTATTTTATTCTAATATTTTATTTTCGTTTTTATTCTTATTGCTGTATATTATGTAAATAAGTGTTTCTTTATTTTTAAATCTCTTATTTCTTTTTTGTTGTAATATTGTAGCTCATCAGCAGTCTAATAAGCATTTCACTTCACATCATACTCTGTATGACTGTGTATGTGACAAATAAAATTTGAATTTGAATTTGAATTTTGAATTCTTAAAACATTTTAATGACATATTATTGGCAGTAGATGCAGGAAATTCTGCTGTTCTCATACTTTTGATTTTGACTGCAGCTGTTGATATTGTGGAACATTAAATCCTCATAAACTGGTTGAAGCACAGTATGGGCATCGAAGGGGTCGCACTCAGGTGGTTCTATCTTATCTGGCTAATAGAAGTTTCTCAGTCAGTATCCATTTACTTGCTCCACTCAGTTGCAGGGTGCCCCAGGGGTCCATATTGGGTCCCGCTCTTTTCTCTATCTATCTTTTAGCTCTAGGGTATATCATTTGGAAACATGGCATCTCCACAGGGATGATGTACAGAAAAGGTGTATTGATGCGAATAATATTTGATAGCAACCTTAAAACAGATACATTTAGACATTTAGTATTTTCCAAGATAAAGCCTTTTCTGTCCTTTTAAGATTTATAAAGACTATACAGTACATGCATTTATTAGTTTCAGGTTAGATTATTGTAATGCTTTGTTGATTGGTCTCCCATAATCATCATTGAACAGGTTACAGTTGGTTTAAAATGCGGCTGCTCATCTTTTGACTAATGCATGGAGGAAATCACATATAACCTCTGTTTTGGCATTGCTGCATTGAATTCCAGTTGGTTTTAGAGTTTAATTTAATGAAAGTTCTTTTGTTTGTCTATAAAGCTTTTAATGTTTTGGTTCCCAAATATCTTGTGAATTTATTGTAGCCCCATTCTTCAACATAGTCCCTTAGATCCTACCATCAGCTTCTTTTGTACGTACAGAGGACAAGAACAGAGGTGATCAAGCTTTTGCTGTAGCTGCTCCAGGGTGGTGGAATAATCTGCATTTTAATATAACGCCTGCCTCAAATCTTTTAAAAACTAATTACCTCTCTTTGGCATTTAATTACTAGTGGATGTTGAGTATCAGTTGTTTTTCATTTGTATTTCTAGACATACATGTTTGTGAATGGTACCTTATTGTTGTTTTGTCCTGATGTAAAGCACTTATTTATACAAATAAACTTTATATTTTTATTTATTTAATAAATATTTATTTATTAACATTAACATTTAACATTTATGTTGATGCATCTAGTTATTCTTTGCAGTTGAAAACACTTACCATGTATTTTTTAATAGCAGCTATTAAACCATTGATAAAAAATATTTTTAAAAAACTGACCTTATCCCTTGTCAACTGTAAAACTACAACCCAATATCCATCCTCCTTTTATTTCCAATGTCCTTGGAAAGAAAGTATAGCTCAGCAGCTTAATCTAGACTACACATGAAAAAGCAATAGGATGAAATATATACAGCACATGCAATCTTTCAGTTATGGTTTAGCCTCATAACAGTACAGAGACAATACTGGCTAAAGTAGTAAATGGCCTGCAGGTAGCCTTCAAACAGGTTTGTTTCTTGATCTCTATTTTTGTACCATAGTCTCTCTTCTGGCTCAAGTTTTATCTGAGTAAGCAATATTTGTTTGGTTAACACTACAGTACATTTTCTGTGCATGGAAAAATAGTTAGGTGACCCACAGGGTTATGTTATAGGGGCACTGCTTATTTCAATTTATTTGCTGGGTACAGCTCTTCATGAACATAGTTAGCTAGTTTCCACTGCTATGTGCCTAAATGTTTCAGACAAATACAAGCTTAATTTTCTTTTGTTTAGGACAGAACGTGTAAAGAGCAAAATTCATTAAATGGTGAGTAATACACCAGATATCAGAAGTATTTCTGCTAGGGCAACAAGCAGCTTTCAGGTTGTTTCTGGTAGGGACTTTAGATGGACTTCCAGATACATGTACTAAATGATGATGCAAAACCTGAGGAAATACGAAGTCTATTATGAATCTAGCACTTCTTTGTTGTTCAGAAGGTGCAGGATCTTTATCAGCACTTAGAATAGTTCTTCTAGAAATGCTTCAGTTATGGAAAAGCCTTCCAATTAGTATGCAGGAATCAGACGTAGTCCCAATCTTTACGTCTTGATTGGAAGTCTTTCTGTTTAAGAAGACATTTTGTTAAATAACTTTATTGTTAGGTGAAGCTGCAGATCTGGGGGATTCTTATGCATGGCGAGTTCTGGTAAACTAGGTAGTTTTGATCCCTCTCTCATTCATTCATTCACTCAGATTTGTTTGAGTGATAATGGAATGGTGGCCTGCTGTATGTCCCAGAGTACCCTCATTCCTACTTTAATTTCTGTTTTTACCTTTTCCAGTATGCTGTCACAGTTAGACCTATTGGAGTACCTACTTGAAAGCCCGTTATAATGTTCCACTGTAGGGTAAGAGCATACCTACTGTGTCTCTCTGTCAAGCTGTAAATGTACTTCTGCTTCCTGATGTGATGTCAGTGACAGATTTACTGTAAACACCCTTCAACTGCTATGGTTTCTCTTACTCTCTCATCCTAATTCTTTATCTGTTTGGAACTTTAACCCATTTTGCTCACCTTCTGCTGCTGTGAATGATCCCACATTGATATTGATTTTGCACTTCCCCACAACATTGCATCAATGAAAAATATCACCCGGATACTGAAATTAGTTCCATGTAATGATTGTCCTGTGACTTTTATTCACAATATACTCGTGCTGATGGATTGACTTTACTTTGCTACTCCAGTAATAATTTATAATATCGCTATCCAGTGGCACCCAGAATGGTGATGGTGGTAGGAGAGTCATGGTGCTGGCTTTGGCTTACTCAAAAAGCTGAGTTCAATATTTGCTTTGAATAAAAGTGTCACATAAAATGTAAAAAATTTAGCACTACAATATGTTCTGGAACGGTGTGATAAATTCCTTCAATATGACATCCAAACAGCTAATCTGACAGCTTTCATTGCAGGGTATTTGATTACAGATTGGGTTTTCTGAGTCTAGTTCCTCTCAGGGTGTCTTCCTCATGTTGCGTCAGCAATGAATGATGTTTCCTCACCACTTTCACCTCTTGCTCATTAAGGGTCCAAGTCCACGCTTTAAAAAAATAAAATAAAATAAAAACCTTGGTGACAATGTCGATTGCTAAAGTGGTATGCCATAAAATCGATTACAAATGAAGTGAGAAGGTGAAACAAGGTCTAGGTCACAGAACTCTCTCTCTGTTTTTCTGTCTCTCTCGTATATCTCTGTCAGAGGATGCTGACCCATGTTGTAACCTGAACCTCCCAGATAAAGTTCTCGGACTGTTCTTTAACGCATTCTGGACAGAAAGAACACACTGCTCCACTTAAGAGGCAGTGGTTCTACAGAATTCAAATGAGGATATAACCTCGTGTACTCAATGTATGCTTAATTTAAATGTCATCTTTTGGATTTCAGCTGCATAGACGATATGGTAATAATGTCAACAGACATTTCATTTCCCATTTTAACTTGTGAAACCAGTTTAATATGACTGTGGCTCTGTACTGAAGTGCATTATCATGCTGGAAGGAGCCTTTAGTTCATAAATTATACAACAACATACAAGCAACAAGTTGTGGAAGAATATTAAGGCTAGGTTAAAAATTTAAATCACAATGAGAGCAGGGAAAAGTTATTAAAAAAAAAAAAAAAAACATTGGTGACCTGTTTACAATAGTGCAATCAGATGGGAGTCTGAAAAACTGCACATTATGGTGCGTTAACGTTGTAAAATAAGAAGAATATACTGTGTCTATGTACATGATGATTGTATATACAGGTGATGAGGTAACCTCTTGCCCAAAGTGCTCTTCTGTTTAGCCAGTAGGTTGTGGAGGGGATGTGAGGCATAGCACCTTTTCTCCACCACTAACTCTAAGTACATAGTCAGCAACAACATGTTTTGTCTTTCAAGCCATTATTAATTGGTATTAACAGTCCAAAAGGGTGCGAACATTCCCCACATCTTCACACCAGCTGATGCAAGACAGATTGGTTCCATGGATTCATGCTCTTGGTGCTAAATTCTGACCTTACCAATGGTCTGCCAGCAGAACTCGCCAGGCCAGACTATGTTTTTGTTTTGTTTTGTTTTGTTTTGTTTTCTGTTTTTAATGGTCCCGTTTTAATGAGAAGGTTCCCACTGTAGCCTCAGTTTTCTGTTTTTATCTTTTTATTGATATAAGTGGAACCCATGTGTTCATTTGCTGTCAAAGCCATCCGCCTCAAAGATATGACATTTTGTGCAGTGTAAGATGCTTTTCTCACTCACTCATTGTCTATACTGCTTTATCCTATACACAGGGTCACGGGGGGAGGCCTAGAGGCTATCGCCAGGAGACTTAGGGCAAGAAGCAGGGTACATTGTAGTACACTATGGGTAATTTGGAAATGCAAAATTAACCTAATCTTTGGACTATGAGAGGAAACCAGAGTCCCCAGATGAAACCTACCAAGCATGCAGGAAAACATTCAAACTCCATGCACACAGACCCAAGGTGGGAATCAAACCCAGAAATCCAGACCCTGGAGGTGCAAGGCGACAGAGGCCACCAAGCAGACCAGATGCATTTCTTTACACAGAGTAGTCATCATCATTTCCATGCTGTCAGGCCCCAACAATCATGTATGAAATCTTTGAGACTGCATTTTCCCTATTCTGATGTGTGACGTGAACATTACCTGACGCTGCTATCCCATACCTGCATGATTAAATGCATCGCACTACTGCGGCACAATTGACTGATTACACAATTACATGAATAAATGTAATGAATGTTACATAAAGTACATTCACTGTCGTTGGTCACTAGAGGTGAAATAGAGAGCAAGAAGGCTGTTAACTTCCATCATAATCACAGTAGCCCTGCAAAACAATCTCTGACCTACAGTTCTTCTCATATTGATTAGGGTCATAACCATAAATCTTTCTCTTACTCACACGCACAAAACAACTTACTGACTAACACGCCCGGACTTCCAATAAAATATCTGATTGTTTCAGTGTTCCTGAACAGTGGGTGGTCTCTTTAAAATTAGTCTGTGAACAGTATAGCTGTGCTATAAGATGTGGTATCATGTGGGTAGCAACAAGAAGTCAGGAAGGAATGAGAAAATCATCTTTTCATCATCCCTGTCATGGAACCACTGGAGATGTCAAGTCCAATGCAGATTTGCTGGATTGGATGGATTTCCCTCCAGGATGCTTATAATAACACTGGATTGGAAGGGAAATGCCTTAGGCTGGAAGATTGACATTTAAAGTTTAGGATTTATGATTTATAGTCACCTGCTGTCGTGGAGGTAGTGCTACGATGGTTAAGGCTGCAGGGAAGCAAGCGACTGAGATTTTATTTACTTAATGATGTAATAAAGTGCTGATGCAACGTGTTTAGACACATTATACATTTCAAAATGGATTCAAAATTATATGTATATTCCACAATTACAATGCAAAAAACTGTTGTTTAGAGTGTTTTGTTAATTAGTAAAAAATAAATTAAAAAAAACTATAATAAATAAATAAATAAATAAATAAATAAATAAATAAAGACCCAGTACGGGTTTGTAAAAAAAAAATTTTTTTAAATAAAAAACATTTACAAGTATTTAGACCCTTTGGTATGATCTTTGCAATTGAGCTCTCATGTCAATATCAATGCTTCTACATCTTGTTGGGATCCACTTGTGCTTAAATGAATTCATTGGACATAATTGAGAAAGGTATCATAAACTGGTTGAAAGGATGATCTGTTGACCTGTGCGACTGTTGGATTGTGTGAGTTATGATGGGAAAGCATTGCAGTAGGACAACCAGCATCTCCACCAATCAGGCCTATATGGTATATAGGCCAAGCAGAAGCCATTCCACACGGAAGGGCACATGACAGCCTGCTGGGAGTTTGCCAAAAAGCACCTAAAGGACTCTCAGACCATGAAAAGCAAAATCATCTGGTCTGATGACGCAAAGATTGAATTATTTGGAATCAGGGAACCAGGCACTGCATCCATCCCTACAGTCAAACACAATGGTGGCAGACTGGGAGGGCTACTCCAAATAGAGGGGGAAAATTGTTGCAGAAAAATTGAGCTGCTCTGACTGGAAAACCTTCTCCAGAGTGCTCTGGATGTCAAGCTGGGGTGATTGTTTGATTTTCAACAAGGCCGTGGCTCGTCTGTCCAGTACGTGTACATGGCTACACAACACAAACAGGATAGGAATCTATCAGAATGCATGTCTCCCCAAAAAAATTTGATGTTTTAAAACTTGGACAAGGATTAATCTTGGCCAATTCTTAATTACAGGGGAAAAAACAAAAGCTCTGCTGTTTGGATGCACAGAGACTGAATTTGCCATGATGCAGTTTTCTCCAATAACCTCTCAGTTTCATTTTAGAAAGAGAAAGAGAGAAAGAGAGAGTGCGTGACCATGAAAGCCTTTGCTCTATGGGAGACAACCTTCTCCAGAGTGCTCAGGATCTTAGACTTACACTGTAAAAAAAAAAAAAAAAAACGGTAAATTTTACGGTAAAAAACTGGCAGCTGTGGTTGCCAGAATTTTATCGTAAAAAAACACGGTATCACCGTTATTGCATTGTAAAAAAACAAACCGTAAATTTTACGATAAAAGAACGGCAGCTGTGTTGCCAGAAGTTTACTATAAAAAATATGGGACTGCACATTTTACAAATTTTAATTGTTCTTTTTTTTTTTCGAGCCTGGCCGGGAATCAAACCCAGATCCTGGAGGTGCAAGGCGATAGTGCTAACCACTACACTACCATGCTTGCTACATAAGTGTTGTCATTGTTGGAGTGCAAGTCGTGCGGGGGGACGTGGGGAAACCAAGGAAGACCAACAACGACAACACTTGCATAGCAAGCATGGTAGTGCAGTGGTTAGCACTGTCGCCTTGCACCTCCAGGGTCTGGGTTTGATTCCCGGCCAGGCTCGAAGAAAAAAAACAATTACAATCTATAAAGTATAATGAGTACAACCAAAAACACTGTTGCCATATATTTTACGGTAGACATCTGCCAAATTTACGGTAAAAATTTTTTACAGTGCAATAACGGTGCAACCGGTTTTTTTTTTTTTTTTTTTTTTTTACAGTGTAGGTGACGGTTCACATTTCAAGAAGACAATGACCCAAAGCACACTGCCAGCAAAACACAAAAGTACCTTCAGAACAACTCTGTGAAAGTCCTGGAGCGACCCAGCCAGTGTCTGGAGCTGAACCTAATAGAGCATCTCTAGGGAAACTCTTCCCATACAAACTATTTGAAATTGACAGTGACGGAGTTTGCATCATTTTAGTGACTCTGTCCTTTGAATCTCATTCATCAAAATGAACAAATCTTTTTTTTTTTTAATCATTTAGTTCATTTCGTTCTTTTGATCAAAAATAAATTAAAATGTTACATTTTTAATAAACAGACCCCCAACGCATCTACATACACAAATTTTGGCTATAGTTCCAGTAATTAAAATATTACAATGCAACTAAGGACATATTATGATAAACAGAACGAGCAGCTCACCTCTAAAATCTTCTGAAAAGACTCGATTCTGTTTCCTGTGTATGCACTGTACTGGGAGTCACGTGACAAAAGAACAAACAATTCAACTCACTTGAGATTGAACGATTCGGCCAAGAAGAATCCAAGAACCATCCAAATAAAAAATAAATAAAAAAGGTGTGCCAAGCATCTTTAAAAAGCAGACTTGAGGATGGTATTGCTACCAAAGGTGCTTTAACCATCTACTTAATCATAGGTCTGAATACTCATGCACATACAGTATATACGTAGGAAATGATGATAGTCTTCCAAACACATAATTTTACTTTGTCATTGTAGAGTATAGTGAGGTAAAAAAATAATAATAATCATTTGAATGCATTTTAAGATGAGCACGAAACATATTGTGTTTGTTCATTTGCATGTAGCAATCTAATCGTTCCCAAAAGGGGAATAAGCAAGGGATGTGGATTTCATTCAGTGCCATTATACCAGTCCAACAGTTTCAGTCAGTTCACTCACTCATCCACTCATCGTCTATACAGCTTTATCCTGTATTCAGTGTCGCGCGCGGGGGAGGGGGGGCGGGGTCGGGGTACTGGAGACTATCCCTGGAGACTTAGGGCACGAGGCGGGGAACACCCTGGACAGGGTACCAATCCATTGCAGGGCACAGACACATACACACACATTACAAGCAATTTGGGAACAATAATTAGCCTAATCTCCAAGTCTTTGATCAGTCAGTTCATTTGTGCAAATTTCTATATGCAACTTGGAAGCACCTTGGATAAGAAGATTCTCAAGACTGATATCATTAGAGAGTCTAGTGCATGACCAAAAATTCTTACACAGAGCTTATTCTCTGTGTGCCACTGTGTTTCTCCCATTTACATTTAATAATATGGTAGACCTTTATGATTTGTCATAAACTTGCAGTTTTACCACTCAGACATAAAAATATGTCCTCCTAGCTGTCAAATCAGCGATAAACCATTTTTAAAGCCGAATTAATTAAGGGAGAAGTAAATGTAATATAAATGAAATATAATGTTTTATGATCTGCTAGCTAAGGTGGCTTATCAATAACACATGAGATTCTGACCACAGAGCCACCTTCTCAAAGTTCTTTATAATACAAATATTTCTCTGGAGATTTCTGGCTGTCAAGAAAGTAAAGTGTGCAGGGAGATGAATCGTTTCCCAAGGGAAGTGTAAAAAATGTTTTCCGCTTTTAACCTGAAGGCAGTGAGGGGAAAAAATCTAAACATTATTTACTGACTCCTAAGCTTGGATTGTATCCTGTATTCACGGTAAAGTGTAATTAAGATAAGGCTAATTGCCCGTAGTGTGTGTACAGTATATGAGCATGTGAGTGTGTGTCCTGCGAGGGATCGGAACCCTGTCCAGGCTGGACCTCACCTTGTTCCTAAGTCTCCTGGGATAGACTCCGGGCCCCACGCGACCCCTATATACAGGATAAAGCGGTATATGGAATAAGTGAGTGATTGAGTGAACCACATAAAAGGCAACACATTTTTAGAGTTTTTCATTCATGTCCTCTCACACTGTTTGATCTGACACTCAAATCAATTTTTCCTCTCTATTTAAATGCATTATATTGGGTGGAAATAAAGCATTTAGTGCAGTATATTGTTGATTTGCAAATTCAGCCATGCAGATTATTTAGCGCTGCATAGTTTGGGAATCATCTCTCCATCATCCAATATGGCCGACGTGGACACATGATCATGAGTGAGAACATGGCGTTTTTAGTAGCAGTTCTTAGGAGAGCCATGGCAATTTCTGACTAATGTTGTGACAGTTTGGAATGACATGGTAGCAAATTGTACTGATTTGCCGTTTTTTTTATATAGAGGCATGTACAACCTACAAAGCCAAGGGGGGGGGGGGGGATGCAACAATACACATCTGCTAGGATGTTTTTCAGTTGGCAACTACATTTCAAAATTTCAAGCACAAGCTAGGATTTCCAATGATCTTTACATTGTATTGATTTGGGATCAGATTTAATTGAGAGCACATGCGGAAGAGTGAGAAAGGAGTATGAGGGTCAGTGTGTGAATGAGAGTCGGGTATGCGAGGTTCGTGGCTTGAGTCTCAGATGGCTTGTTGGTGGTCAATGTTGAGGTGTCGAGGTGGTTAAAGTGTGTAATTTTGACCTTTGAGACGATTCCTTTTCTGAGAGCCTCCAGTGGTGTAGTATGAGGTTATGTATCTGTATGGCCAATATACTGTACAACATTCAGCTACAACATTAAAACCATCGCACCTGCCGAGCGATGGTGTACTTTTAATTCAATCTTATTTATATATAGTAGTCTTTTTGACAATGGTCATTGTGTCTAAGCAGCTCCACAAAATTAAAAGAATGTGTAGGAGCAAGTAAAATGTGTATAGATAATCCACATACTATAATATGTTTACATCATTTATGGAACAGTACTACATTAATTATGAATGAGTAATACTACTATACACCATTACAGTATTACTTTACTGTCCACCGTTTCTTGATTTGACAAGTTGTACATCCTTTGTATTTGTAGATGAAATTATTTACATTATTTAATAAAAAGCAAACTTATGAATAATGTTGGGTTTATATTAAATTCATTTATCATAAAAAAAAGTGCATGGTACATGAAAACTATATCTATATGTACTGTAGTTGCTAAATAAGGCAATATGTTTTAAAGTGTAATATTAATCATTAAATCTTTTATTACAAGTCAAACTGGGATTTGTCATGAGCAGAATAAGCGATCCGTGCGCATCCTGGTAAGTGGCACGTGTTTCCTGTTTCCTCATGGTGCTACTAACGTGCGAATCGTGTCTTAAGCGAAATGTCATGCAACCGTATTAGTGCAAGCACAAGCAGTGTTGTGATGAAATTTCTTGTGAATGAAGGCCGATTGACCTTTGCAGAAGACTTCGGGCACAGTACAACGATGAGACTCTTCGCAGTAGTAAAAACATTGGAATGGAACAAACGTTTTAAAGAAGGCCGTACGTCCGTGTATGACGATCCTGGCCGAGGTGGTTCGGAAACCTGTGGACATTCAGCGAGTGGAACAAATGATCGAGAGAGTTGTAAAACTGCAACTTCCACCTGTTTGGGCTATTGAAGGAATTCCTGGGAGGCCAGGAATTGACAGTATCCAAGCACTAGTGTAACACTGGGATAAGTGCATTACTGTTGCAGGCGATTATATCGAGAAATAAAGGTTTTCACTCAGAACTGTGTTTGGCTTGAACATTACTGTATATTAGAACAATAAACATTCAGAGGGGCCCAAAAATGTATACACAATTTAACATGAAAAATATATTGTATGGCTCCCATTTGCAATTGTGAGACTACTGACATCTTTATAGGAAACATAATACTACACCTTTCTGCCATAATTCAATACAAGTTTTAAAAAGTGGCATAAATAACAATTGTTGAAGTGTATATATATATATAATTTAATTTTTTTTCCCACCCCTATGTATGTGGTTGTTTACTATTATAGTAATACATAGCAAATAATGTGCTACAGTAATATATATCTATTAACCAGGTTTTATTATTCACTAACACAAATCCTGCCTGAACTGAGTACATGAAAATTCAGCGTACCTGCAGGTGTAACTCGTTGACAATTCCATTATTATCCATAGACCACCTGCATGTGTGTGCAGCAGACGCTGCTTCTTTCAGGGGCTCTTATCTTCCACTTTGCGTGATGAAATTATACACTCTTACATCACCCTAAAATGAAGGGGGGAAAAAAAAACCCTCACACACCGTACACTCTTACATCACCTTAAAACGAAGGGGAAACCAAGCCATGGTACTGAAAGGCTTAGCTTTTAAAGATTTTTTTTTTCCACTGCGTCTACCTGAAGGAGTTTATGTATAATATGAAGTGTTCCAGTCTTCCTGGAGTCTAAACCTGTGCTTCTCGTCTGCGCTCCAAGATATCCGTCTGGACACAATAAGTGGGCTTTTGTATTCTTTTTTAATAAACTATACTATGCGGTAACTGAACAGACACTGAAACAAAAGCACCTATAAGCCACCTACAGACTGATGGGGCGGGCAGCTTTTTAGCACTGTTATCCCACAGGAGCAGCACGTATTACTCGCTGCAATGTGTTTCAAAGTAAATTTGGGCCTCCGGGATGAAACTCTTTCCTTTGCTGCCTTTGATTTCAGGATCAGGTTATGGTTCAAAGAAGCATTCTTTAATCTCGATAGCTTCTCTTTTTCCTAGAAGAAGCAGTGAGGATTAAATTTAAATGCTTATTATAACCCACATAAAATACTTTTTAAAGTTTTTATTATTATTATGAATATGCCACCTTCTTTGTTTTTCCTGAACAATCAGAACAATTAAGCATGTGTGTGTGTGTGTGTGTTTTGTAATCAACAATTATATTACAATGTATATGATATTACACATGGAAGAATGAAAATTGTAATGGCTTTATTGATATTTTTATTTTGCAGTTTTTGATTATTATGCAGAATGCACTTTGAAAACCTTTAATGTGTCATAACGAACAGAAAATCTGGAACATCTATACATATAATGCATATAAAGGTCACTCACTCACTCATCTATACATCTTTATCCTGTATACAGGGTCGCAGGGGGGCTGGAGCCTATCCCAGGAGACTTACACGAGGAGGGGTTCACACTGGATCCGGTGTCAATCCATGGCAGGGAACATACACATATACGTACACATACTCACACACTACGGGCAGTTTGGGAACGCCAATAAGGCTGATCTGCATGCCTTTGGACTGTTGGAGGGAACCAGAGCACCTGAAGGAAACATGCACACAGACCTGTGGAAGGAATCGAACCCGGACCCTGGGAGGTGCAAGTGACAGTGCTGACCGCTAAGCCATGAGGAGCTGTGCATAAACATATTTAGCATTTCATTTATACAGTATATTAATAAACATGCCCTATTTTGAGATTTTGAGACTTTGGTTACTGTCTCATCTATTAAACCTATACTGTATATATGTCTGCGTTTTATTTGAAAGTGCCACCAGAGCTGCTGTTTCAATGCTGTTTTCATTCTCATTATAATTCCACAATTGCTCAGTAGATTTAAAGTCAATGAGCCATGATTTTTTTTTCTCTTTTCGTACCCAGTGCAACCAAGGAGTCGATGTTTTTCATGCAGCATGAGATGATGCATTGTCCAACACTAAATTAGTTTTATTTCAGAAAGCGCAATTCTTTCTTTTGGTCATTCAGGAACTCCGCATATCTTGCAGAGATCATTTCGACACCTTCAGGGACCATTAAGGCACCTACCATCTCGCTCCCTAACATTCCGACTTGAATCATCACTCTGCCACCTCCTTGCCCTGAGGTCTCGAATTTTGTTGGAAAAGGGTGGCCATTCACCACATGTCCAGAACTCTATCAATTTTCTCTGAAAATTATTCGTATGACCTCTGAATCTCTCGCAAATCTTTTCACAGTTTTCGTAGAATATCACTTTTTTAAGACTTTGTACTATTTCATGGTCTTCGGGAAGATATTTCTTCCTGCCCATAACGCAGGGGAACTGTGACTTGTTTAATAATGTGGAACAACCTCTCTTAAGCAGGTTTAATTAAGATCGTATGGCAAACTAATTAACAAGCCTGGCTGAGACTGATATCAATTATCTACAATATATGGAGGGGGGAAATGATTTGAAAAAATGAAACCTACATTTTAATGTATTTAAATCCTATTGATATGTCACTTGCATAATAATTTGGAACTTGGTGTATCCAGCTTGTTGAATGTACTGTTAAATACACCATTTGTTTAGTTTTTACAGCAATTTAATGTTCATATCAGAGGTTAGAAAAATCAATTATTTCTGATATAAGTCACTATGGCTCTGGTTACTCTGGTTTCCTAGCACAAGTCATGCAGATTAGGCTAATTAGTCTCTATCTGTAAATTCACTGTAACACTAGTTCACTAGATCAGGGTCTAACTGTACCATCCGTCTGAAATCTCCATTATAAAAATAGCATAGTATGAAGAACATGCAATACAGGCCTGTTTTAAAAAATAAATAAATCAATAAACAGCTGTTTGGACAACTAAGGTAAGTTCATTCCACCACCTCAGCCATCCTTGTACCTTGGTCCACCTGAGTTGAGTAATATTGGAGTATTGGTAAAGTAATAAAGTAATGAAATATTCGTATGACCTCTGAATCTCTCGCAAATCATTTCACATGTTCGTGGTTTCACAGTTTAAGACCTTGTACTATTTCATGGTCCTCAGAAAGAGATTCCTTCCTCTGAAGATCTGCTGTTCTGGAATAGTTCTTGCAAGAACAGTTTTGTCAGGCGCATTTGCAAAACTCATCAATTACCATGATGAAACTGGCTCTCATGCAGACTTTTCCAGGAAATCAAGACCAAAACCTACCTCTGCTGCAGAGAAGCTCATTTACAGAGCATAAGTAGCAGGCAAATCTCAGTATCAACTGTTGAAAAGAAATGGTTGCATCCAGCATTGTTTTACAGTGTAGAAAGAAATAAAAATTTGGAAAGAACATGGAATTAGAAGGTGTGTCCGAACTTCTGACTGGTAGTGATTTGCATTATCGCCGGATGAAAATCGTAGAATATTCAAATAATAGACTTATGTTATAACAACTAGCCCTGGTTTCAGCCTGTCTTCCCCTTAAATATCAGATGACTCCGATCTGGATCTGACCCAGATCCGCCTTGCCTCGGGCAAATCAGCATCACATCCACCAGTCCCCCGGAGTCTTCTGCTCTTTGACTTCCTCTCGGACGGACCCCCTTGGCCACCATAATTTGTTTCTTTATCTCAACTTTCCAGAAATGCGTCAGTGTAGACTTACCACAACTTACCCAGATGGCATTGGTGCCGTTTTCTCTTCCAAATAGATGACAAGCCTGATTAAGCAGGAGCAATAAAACAATTCCAACATCTGAGCATGTGTGTTTCAGCTTGTTTTATTCCTCTGTACATCAAGTGATGAAACTTTACTTTGTATCTAATTAGAAACCAGTTTGTTAACAGAGTATATCTGTACACAGTAAACAGATTGTACAAAATGTATCCAAATAGCTTCTGGAGATGAGAAATCGACTGCTAGTTACCAACATCGACATCTGGATTATATTTTACATAAGCGATATATACAGGCCCAGGAATTGAAAATATATATTTTAATCTACTGCAAAACTCTTATACCACGTGTGCTGTAGAAGGTATGTGTAGCCAGGGGGTAGAATTCATTTTCCATAACAGCGGTTTAGTGCAGGCAATGATTCAAATCACAGGTTTCTAACCAACGTGCTTGGTTTAATGTGGTGCATGTTCTGGAATAACAGCTATTTCACAGTGATTTGAATAGTGGATGCTTATCATATTCTAATGCTAACGATAAGCATTTTCACAGATACTGTATGGTGAGGTTTTCTGTATGCAGGAGGCACTGATTTAACATTTAGGGAAGGAGTCTCCAGTGTTGGCCGCTTATTGTTATAAGACTTTGTGTATTGTATTTCTTTGTGATGTGAAAACTTTGTTGTTGTTGTTTTTTGTTTTTTTGTCTTAACTAGTGGAATTAAAAGTAAAACTAGGGGAATGACTGTTTATAGTTATTACAAGGTTATAACTATAGTCATAATTTTTCATGTGAATGTTCCACCAACTAAAAAACGATTAAAAAGCACAACTTGTCATTTATTGAACGAACGGTGTAAAACACTTTTGGATGTGTAACCAACTTCTGCATGGTAACACTAACTCCACATCACATTGTTGATTACAGTATAACCCTATAACAGCATGAGGGTTTTCTTCCTTACAATATCGCACACGAAACATGAGGCGTGAAAGAAATTAGATGACACACCAGTTGCGTCCTTGAACTCCTCAGAACCTTAACATGTATTTCTCAGCCTCATTTGCAGAATCCCTGACAACAAAACAGCCTGCCGTTATATAACGTTCAAGCCGAGCAGCTTCCCCCCTGCTTCATCCTTGACATCGGTACAAGGCCTGTGCTTGGATGTGAAGTTTGGCATTTTGTAAGAACCTTTCGCTATGGATTTTCAGCCTTTCGGAGGACAGTCCCTATATAGGATGACCCTGACCAGAAGAATGAGCTTACGGAAGATGAATGAATGTGCTGCCTTTGGCCTGTTTTTACAATGTGTGCTTTCAGCAGTCTTTAAAGATTATTACTTGTTACACAATATGAGATGATTACAATAAAATCTTGGCTGAATTTTATCTCACACTGAGCGAAGACTTCATGTCAAATTATACAATGATATGTCAATGTCTTTATGATATTCTGCAAAATTCCCCAATCAGTGCGATTTGGGCTCGTGTGGAAAACAGAGTCATTTAAACAGAAACATTCTTTCTGAGGTAATAATGATTTTTTCTCTCCATTAACAAGTTTTGTTTTCATTTCGCCTTTGTTAATAAATACAACCATATGCATAACTAGCATCCATGTCATGCTATGCAGCCTTTAAATGAATGCTGAAATGTTTTAAGTACTTTTATAGTAGTAATGTAACAATGTATGACACTGCCAAAACTCTTCTCTCACCAGCTGCCTTTGGTCACATGGCACGAAATCGGTCATCCGCAAGCACACCATAAAAAAAACATTACGGGTTTTAAGACTCGCAACCAAAGACTTCTTTTATGACTTGTAAAAGCAATTACTGCCAAAAAAATCATGTGCATTTCATGCCAATTAATTGATTGCTGTTAATTATAAGATTTCATTGGCAGTGATGTTAAATATTTGCCACCCCCACTTTTGACCTTGTTCCCACACACTTGTGAGCGTTCTCACCATTCGTGTGCTGTGCTGTAGGTGTTTCTGCCACCTGACTAGAGAAAGGATGTCGACCAGGACGTGTTAAAAACAGTATTGAGACTCATCGTGAGTTGCAGACAGACTGGAAAACACAATCACTACGTCAGCAGCTGTGTGAATCATACTTGTGTGAGACAGAAAGAGCCAGACAGAAAGAGACAAACAGAGAGACTGTGGGCACTTCAACAATAAGAATAAGCTCCAGACTGGACACAAAGTAAAATTAATATTGCACTCATTGTCTTTTGCATGTAAGGCCTTCTGAACGAACAGGTCACGTAGGGCTGCGTCCCATTTCACAAAGTCTGTTAGTCGGATTAATGAAACCGCTGATCCCTTTTTTTGGGGGGGGGATTGGGGTGAGTCATATTGGTTTGCACAAATCCCACGTCATGTTACACAGCAGTTTCTTGTTTTAGTTATGTATAAGAGACTTAGTCCTTAGGGGCGAGTCCCACTTCCTGGGTTCTCATTAAGATCTTTCAAACAGTTAATTGAATGGTCTATTAAGGACAATTGGGGTCCATTTTAAATTTACATACAAAGCAAAATCCGCAGAATTCGTTCTGATTGCGTTACATTTACAATAACGTCACTGTCACATTGTAGCTTTAGTGCTGATAACATTTCCATAAAACATATACATTATTGAGCATAATAAATAAATAAATAAATAAATAAATAGATAGATAGATTTATCAATAAAAATTTGTTTGTTCTTAACATTCTAAAATAATGTCCACCATGCACAGTTAATTCCTTTTTATCTTTAAGACTTCTGCAGACATGATGGCTGATTTCATTTAACCCTTTCAACATGAAATTAACTCCTGCACCTTAAACATGAACTCCCATGAACTTGCCATTTTGAATAAACTTTGTAGGTGTTGAATTACCATGTACCATGTTTCAATGACATAATTCTTATTATAATGAACAATAACTTTTGGTTTCAACATTAATTTAACAGGCGGTGCTGAATAAACACCTACAATTGTTTTTTGTTCTGTAGTTTTGACAAAAATTTTTTAATAAATTCTGCATATGATTAACCTGCAGAGTTAACCTGACCCTGACAGCTTATTGCTGAATTTACATTTGCTGTGTTAAATTAAATTCTGCTGGAATTCAAATGCAGATGCTGGATAGACATTGCATAAGAGATTAAGAATTCTAAAATCTGTTTAATAATAATAATAATAATAATAATAATAATAATAATAATAATAAAATTAATAACAAGCAATAATAGATCATATTTATAGAGTAAATGTGCTTTACATACTGTATAATTCTGTATAAGCCCTGTAAATTAACTCTTTATTGTACTATATTAATTTAAGTAATTAATTATAACATTAATTTGATCATTTTTAATAATAATAATAATAATAATAACGTTATGTTAACGAGTGTGTATAAATCATTTTGAGTACAAAAAGCTGACAATGCAACACTTTGACATATGACAGTTGGACATTAAAGGTTTGAATTCTGCTTGGTGCCGGATTTTGCTGTGTATTTAAACTCGCTCCTACTTGTTGCGCGGGACCTCAGCGGATTCCGTTCCTGCTGAAAGGCGTCAGTCTGCCCAAGCTGATTTCCGCCGAGTCCGTGACCGCGACGTCCTCCTCCTCTTCCTCGCGGCGCGAGAGCTGCGAGATTCGGTCGAAGGTGTCCTCGTGGTCCGTGCACTCCACCACGTTGGGGATGATGTTCACGTACGCGTCGGCGATCTCCTTGTGCACCAGCGTGTCGTGGTTGTACGACACGAACTCGTTGCTGATGTTCACGGTCTCCACCGGCGTGCTCGCGCACAGGCGCCGGCATCCCAACAGGCTCGCGAAGGCTCTGCGGAACTCGGCGTTGAACGCGTAGATCACCGGGTTGAGCGACGAGTTCGTCCAGCCGAACCACACGAACACGTCGAAGGTGGTCTCGCTGACGCACGGCAGGCCCGCGCGCCGGTCCGCGCTGTTCTCGCGGCGCCTCGAGCAGAACGGCACCATGCAGTTGAGGATGAAGAACGGAAGCCAGCAGCACACAAACACGCCCATGATCACGGACAGGGTCTTGAGCACTTTGGTCTCGCGGTTGATGGAGGTTTTCAGCGTGCTGTGCTGCTGCTGTTGGTGCTGGTGCTGGCACACGAGCGCGCGGCTGCCGCTCCTGCAGCTCTGCGCGTGTTCCGCGGCGCGCTCCAGAGACGCGATTCTGCCTATCTGCAGCTGTGCGATGCGGTAGATGCGAGTGTAGGTCACGATCATGATCGCTACGGGGATGTAGAAGCTCACGAGCGACGAGGAGATGGCGTACTCCCGGTTTAAACTCGAGTCGCAGTTGTTCTGCTCCGCGTCCGTGAGAGCGCGCGCTGTGGTGCCGGTGCCGTTAAACCCTCGCAGGATTTCAGCTCCAGTGCTGGCTTTGTGCCAGTTTAGCTGTATCGGTATGAACGAGATGAGCACGGACAGAGTCCACGTGACGCCGATCATGACAAACGCGGCGCGCTGGGTCATCTTGCGCTCGTATCGGAACGGGCTGGAGATGGCCCAGTACCTGTCCACGCTGATCACGCACAGGTTGAGGATGGACGCCGTGGAGCACATGATGTCAAACGTGACCCAGATGTCACAGAACGCGCCGAACGGCCAAAACCCGGCAACTTCCGCCACGGCTTTCCACGGCATCACGAGCACGGCCACGAGGAGGTCGGACACCGCGAGAGACACGATGAACGTGTTGGTGACCTTGGAGCGCAGGTGGCGGAAGCGCAGCACGGCCGCGCACACCAGCACGTTGCCGAAGAGCGTGCACAGCACGAGCGCGGAGAGCGCGCAGCCGGTCAGCACGCGCAGCGCCAGATCGCGGCGGGCGTCGTCGCCGTTTTCCTCCTCCTCCGGCTCGCTGCGGTTCCGCATGCTCACGGCGGACGGTGGTGTCAGGTGCGCGCGTGGAGCGGGCGCGGTGACGGCAGCGCATCCGTTCCGCTACCGGAGAGGAGCACGCACGCGTGAGGCACGGCGGCGGAACGTGCCATACTGAAGTTTAAGAAAGAAAAAAAAAAAAGGTTTAAGTGGTCTGAGTCACAACATAGTCACATTTTACTTAAATTCAAGGGATAAAAAGAGTTTCCGTGACACCTCAGAGCTCTGAACGCGCAAACTGAGAGTCAGATCCGCAAGAGAGAGAGAGAGCGAGAGAGAGAGAAGGGGGGGCAGAAAAAAGAGAGAAATGCTTAAAATAGAGAGTGAGGTAGGGGGAAAGGGGTGGAAGAGAAGTGTGAGAGAGGGAGAGACAGATAGAGAGGGGGGGATGAGTAGTGTGAGAGTGCATATATGGGAGGGAGAGAGAGAGTTAAATAGACCTAATTATGTATGTATTTGGGAGTTAAATATAACCTGAAAAAACAGCTTTTGTTAGAATTTGTTATTTTATAATAAAAAAAATTCTTTTGAACAAACAGCACCTGGCAAGAACAGAAAACACATGAAGGACAGAAAGATAGAAAGAAAAGATTGTGAGAACATGTGTATATTTATACAGTATACATTTAACTTCACATGAACATGTCTTTGAAGTGAACTTATAAAATTACAAATACAAAACATGTATCAGAAATGATATAAATAGTTTTGTCTGTACATTCGTCAGAACTCGCGCTTTCTAAAATCTTTACGTTTCATACACTGGGGGCCCCATTCTGTCGCTATGTCTGTCTGCCCAGTCAGGTTTTGTCAAAGCATCATACAAAACTGGCTCCACAGAATTTAATGAAACTTAGGACCTGCCAGTACATTGGCATTTGCCTGAAGTTAAACCTGTGCCACAAATGAAATCACTAAGGTTGAGAAGAGGTGAAGTTATGAGCAGTTATGTGCCAGATTATACAGTAAACCGCAAGTTTTGACAGCATACTGCACATGCATCGTTTTTAGGGGTGCGTTTTAAATCAACTGCTGGACAGAATTTAATTAAACTTTTGCAGTATTTTATATAGCTGCCTGAAGTTTAACCTGCACCATTACTGAAATCTTAATGTTGAGTAAAAGCGATGTTATGAACAGTTATGTGCCGAATTTAATAATCTGCTCTACTAATTAGCTACTTGCTCAATGTAAACAAACACCTGCACCAATAGATATTAATTAGAAAAGATTTCTCATCTGTGATTCACTCTCTGATTACTGAACCCAAAAGAAAAATAACTTGGGTTAAACAAGCGTAAGATACTCAACCTTGCTAAATGTTATTTCTTTGTATTAATACGTTAGACAGAGTTCTGCTGTAAAGAAACACAGGCAGACATATACATGGGTTTTAACCTGAAATAATAATATCACTTAATACATTAAAGCTGATCAGCTTATTTTTACTGTAACTATTTCTAAAAACACTTTTCCCATCTACAATGGGTATGTACGCAATTTTTAAATATAATTATATTAGTGCCCCTGTTTTAGAATTGTGCAAAATGCACCTCTTCTCCTGCAGTATAATGTATGATGAGCCGTTAGAAGACTCGACAGAGCAAAGAACCTGCAAGCGTACCTGAACACAGAGTCTCTTCACATCCTCCAGGGGCTTGGACTCTACTCTTCAGTTTAGACACAAAGGGTTTATGTCAGGGGATTGCATTGGACATGTCAAAAGCTTGACTGAAGCTGAGGATTTTTACATATGTTTTGTCATGCTGGACAAAGCAACCATATCCATTTTGGCCCACTCTTGCCAGAGTCAGACAGGTTTTCATTTTATTTAAAATTTACTAACAGAGTCCATTGTGTCATGTCCAAGCAAATAAAAAATCTATATAAAATCCACAGAATTTAAAAAAGCTTCATGAATGACAATCACCCACACATCGCCAAGCATGCAGGGCACAGCTAATTTGCATCAACAAAACCCTGCGATAAACCCTGCAATGCTGAATGGCAAGAAAATAGTTTCTTATAGGAAGAAAATGATGTTATGATTTCTTTCAGCTGGTCTTTTTGTGAGGCAGAATAATTGTACTACACACATCTTTGGTAGAAGAAGACCCCAGGAATTTGAAGCACAATATTGAAATTATTTTGAGTTTCCTGATATTAAACACAAAGTCAAACTTATGCATAAATGTTACAAATAAATATGCATACAACCATTTAGATTAATAATTCATAATTGGTCCTGAAAATCCCAAAATGTCTTCTAATGTGTTAGTGATGATGGCTGACTACAGCTGGTAGATTCTCTGTGCTACATAAAGAGGGTTTTTTATTGGATTAACTGACACACAGTACAAGGAGCTCAGTGCAGTTCTGAGAAAGAGGATGGCAGATTTACACAAGTCAGCAATGTCTCTTGGAGCCGTTTCTATCAGTTAAACAATTCTACATATTGTACGTACAAGTTATTGGGAGGTGTAGCCACTTTGCCACGGTCTGGAAAAAGACCCAAACTATCACACTGAGCTGAGAGAAAATTTGTACAGATGGTGAGGAACAACCCAGGAACCACCAAGGCTACTGCTAGAACACCAGTGTCAGCGTCAACAGTCAAGTGAGCTTTATATTACCATGGAGTGAAAGCCTGCTGTCAAAGAAAGATACACCTGCTCCAAAGAGACCTTTGAGATCCCAAGTTTGTCGGAAGTTTGCTACACTGGATTTACAACCAGGGGGAAACTGAATCCTAAAGGGCAATAATTAGTCTGTAAAACTCATTCTGTTCACCTCATACCAGCCACTAGGTGGTGCACTGTGAGGGGGAATAAAGTGCAGAACATTAAGTAGCTCCATACTGAACATACATTATTATTATTGTTATTGCTACTATTATTAGACAAAGAAAAAGCCTGGGTAGGGAATGGTTTGACCATAGGTATGTTTGGAAGGGAAAGTGTAAGGCATTAGACTGCAAAAACATGGTAACAGCTGTCAAGAATGGGTAGAGCAGGATCATGCTTTTGGGGCTGTTTAGCTGCTGGTAGATCTGGTGCATTGCACAAAGTGGATAAAATAATAAAGAAGGAGGACATCCTGAGAATTCTTCAGCAAAATCTCAAATCATCAGGACCAGCAGGACAATGGCTCCAAGAATTGGTGATCTATGCTTAAAAGTCAAGTCCATACCAGGAAACGACCAACACTGGAAATTATGCCAAAAAGAGGCGTCAAATGTCCAACCAGAACTCAACCAAAAGCATCTGCTAAAGGTAAAACATGCTGAGGAATATTTAACTAAATATTAGGTTTGTTGAATGTATAATTATATCCCTGTATTTTGTGTTTGTTTGTTTTTCAGGAAACACCTAATACATCAAATCTCCATTTTCTCCAAAACACCAACAATAATCCTTGGAGAAATTTCAGTAACTGTAGCTTCCTCAGAAACCACTTACTTGCACACTACGGCGGGCAGGTCCATAACCATGTTCACATTTTTCCATTACCCACTTTCCCACACTGACCAATGATGTTGGAGCTCACCATGCCTTCCTGCATGAACATGGTCTTCTGAGGAAACTCTCTGCCACCCATTCACCCCTTAATTTTCCAGGCCGCCAAGAGTCAGGGTTCTTGAGTAGATTGAATTTCATTCCTCTGTTCACTGAAGCATAAAGATAACATTGGCTCTCAAATTCATGTTAATCAGTGTGGCATAGAAAGGATACTGCAGTGATTACAGACACACACACACACACACACACACACACACACACACACACACACACACACACACACACACATGAAGGTTCATTGATCAAATAGGCAAGGTCACACAACACAAGAGAATGAAAGCACAAAAAAGCCATTGTGGTCCTTAACAACAGCATATTAACAAGATGAAAGACTGTTATACTTTCAGGCAGAATAGAAATGAATGAAATTACTATCATTGCAGCCCGAAGATAATTTGGTTTAAAACGTAGAACAAGCATGACATCAGCGGAAAAATCATCCTTCGTCGACTATGTTTTCTGGCCCAGCTATGGAGTATTAAATTAGTCTTAGCAGTGACAGATTAAACATCAACGTGTAACAGAAAATCAAATCCGGAAGAAAAACTTTCTTTTTGCTTTAGCATGTAGTGTCCAGTCATGACCTTAAGGACATGGTGCACTCTAGTGGACATGGTAATAACTTGGGCATGCAGTTACCACAGTGCTAAACTGGAGGATTCAGTTTTCACCATTTCATTAACACTAAAGAAGAAACCACAGACATAAAGCATTTGTGAATGAGAATTTTTACTCTTTAACTTTACCAATTTCCAATGATGAATCTGATGTGAAAACATCATTCATGAATATTTTATTCATCTTCAAGAACTGGTGGTGGAAAAGACGGAGATGACTTTTAGCCTCTGGCCGCGTTCTCATTGCGAGTCCCAGCTGAAGGTCGAGTCAGAGTGGAGGGCGGGCTTTAGAGGATGGGGCGGAGCCTTCAAGTTCAAAGTAAGAGGCTTGGATATAAAATGATGTGGAACTCTAGAGCGCAGATCTGGGAGAGACGATGAAGAAGAAGAAGAAGAAGAAGATTGGGAGGAGAAGAATGAAGTGGAAGCATCGTCGTGAGGGGCCGGAGGTTGTCTGGAAGTTTCCGGAGGGGGTGGAGCAGAGGAGGGATGAGGAAGAGCACAGAGTTCAGTCTGATTGTGGGAATGTGGCGAGTGTGGTGACTGAGTGACTGAGGTTACGGTGTGTGTAGGGTCTGTGTCAGTGTGAGAAGACACAGCGCATGTGTCCGTGGAGGCCGCAGTGTGCGTCTGGGCGTTGCAATGGGAGTTTCGGTGACGGCGTAGCACCGCGGTACGTGTAAAACCTTTCCCGCAGGTTTCACAGACGTATGGACGCTCACCTGTGTGTGAACGCACGTGCCGCTGGAGGTCACCTGACCCGGCGAAGCACTTACCTAAAAACAGGAAATGGGTAAGGTCAAAGAGGTACATGTTCACACCTTTAAAGTGTTTGGAGAATTTTAAGTAAACTGTCAGTGTATATTTCAACACATTGTCAGTAATGTTGACTATTAATTCCAAAAAATAATAATAATAAAAAAAGATGCGAACAAGGTTGCACTGCCTCTATAATCCTACAGGTCTAATCGATCTACACATTGGCTGGCTGCACAGTATCACGTTTGTTTACAATTGTAACACAATCTGGGGGAAAAAAATGTTATATAGAATTGGGAAACAGTAAATCCCAGACTAACGAACGAGTTCTGTTCTGGGAGCATGTTCGTAACTCAGATTCGTTTGAAGGTCCGACAAAGTGAGTCTTATATACCGTTAACACATATATACAATATAAAGCAAAAAAAAAAACACAGGTTTGGTGTTTTGGTTCGGCATAATACTCTCGCGAGACTGCACCCTCCAAATCACAAGTGGAATCCCAGTAACGTAGAGGGGTCAGCTGACCTGTTTTACAGAGAACAGGGAAAACATCGGGGGAGGAGAACACCACATGGTGTTTACTGCGTGATTTTCAGAAATTAGGATTATTCACCATCGGAACAGCTTAACAGAACAGCCACTTTTTATCATTGTGCTTCCAGACACGTGAGCTACTTCCGCGATTTGTTCGCATCTACGAATATTCGTGGATTCGAGGTCCGTTCGTATCTGCCAAAATTCGTAACTCGGATGTTCATAAATCGGGGATTACTGTATTTCTAAAATCATGATACTTACAGAATCAGAGATCGAATCAGCACCTGAGTATCATGATAATATCGTATCGAGTGGCCCCTGGTGATTCCCATCCCTAATGATTTGGGTTAGTGATAATGCAGGATCAGCGTGGATCTAAAGACATTATTCCTCCTATTGTAAAGCCAGACAAATTACTGCTGTGTGTGTTCGTGCGTGCGACTCACCGCAGGTCTGGCAGCAGTACGGTTTCTCTCCGGTGTGTCTCATTGTGTGTTTGATTAGTTTTCTCTGCATGTTGAACGATTTGCCACACTGATCGCAGATAAATTCTTTTTCTGAACTGTGAGTCTTCTTGTGCTCCTTCAGATTACTGAGGTTTCCAAAACCTACACATGAACACACATGGCAATACACACACACACACACACACTTTAAGTTGTTGTGTTAGAACCTCCTATTCCAAACAGGAGCTGATGCAATCACAATACTTGTTTTTATTTCAGAAGGGGAAAAAATGGAGTTAGTAGGGGAATCCTGATGGAGTGCTAATCTGTGAGACGTGCCAGAGAGGATGGATTAGGAAGATGAATTATCTTCCTGGAACATGCTGTGTAGTTTTGTTCAGAGGCAAGTGGAACTCTACTACTGTACAATATCTCAGTCGATAAAATCTAAAGGTTGTGATACTTGTTCCTTCTGTTTATCCTTCTTGAAATAAATGCAATAAACTCCTGAATTCTGAGCCCCTCATATCCAGACTGAAACATGTAGACTGTCTCAACCAAATGGACCTTTTGCTCCTTCCTTAATGGGTTAAAATTAAAACAAATGATCTGTACCTTTACATGGTTCCTTTGTGCCTTCATTTCCTTAGACTTGAACAAATGTTTAATGCTTTATTCATATCTCTGTCAGCAAACAGACTTTCAGATCAAATACTGACAGATGCGTCACTGTCCTCTCCTGCATTTCATCTGCACACTGTTATTTGTACAGCCTGATCTCCTGAAGGCCTGCAGTTTCATCGTACTGCTTGGATTATGTGCCGTAAGCATGAACCTCCAAAAGCTGTATAAACAAAGGTAATAAAAAGTGCCCTGTCATTTGCACAGCAAGATTAAAACAGATTGTTGAAATTAAACCAGTGCAGTAGAGATAGGGGGGAAAATGTGATTTAATTATGTATCGCGATTCTTTCATCTGTTCCTGAATTCCTAAAAAACTGCACACTGACTGCAAAACCTTTTTTTTAGTTTATATAAGTTTGCATTTGAGGTGATAAAAATGTTGTCACTATATTCCTGCAGGTTGCATGTTCCAGACTATTTACACAGCACAGCATCCTGTGTGGTAGGAGCAAATTATTTGCCAAAATTGTTTAGAATTTTAATAAAATATGAAAACTAATCATAACAAATCAGGATCTTCATAAAAACCGCTGTTGTTGCTGTTGGTCTTTCGGCTGCTTCCGGCAATGGGTCGCCACAGCAGACAATCCGGTCCGCATACAAGCTTGTCACAGGTTTTACGCCGAATGCCCTTCCTGACGCAACCCTCCCATTTTATCTGGGCTTGGGACAGGCACTTCATCCAGTGGCTGGGAATCGAACTTGAGCCTTTCATATAGCAGGCGAAACAACTACAGTAGCACTGAGCCACCAGTGCCCGCTATCTTTATAAAACCGTGATACTTAAAAAATCGCGATACATATCGAATCAGCACCTGATAATATTGTATTAGATGGTCCCAGGTGATTCCTGTGCCTAGAGAGCAGTCTCACCAGTATATTTTCATAAAGACTGTCACCTTTTATATAAAGAAGTGATGTCATATGTTACTGTGACTGAGAAAGACAATAAAAAAAGTTGATGACATAAGTTACATTTATGTCATACATACGTGACATATATTTTTTTTATTTTACTCCATTTAATTTTATTGCAACAAAAGATAGTAAATTTTAAAAATATTATGATTTCCTATTAGCATTTATGCCTCCTTACTTCCTTTTTTCTTTTGGCAGCATAGCAAAGGGAAGGGTTTGCACTCACAACCTTCAAATCAGTAGCCCAAATCTTTAACCATAACACCACCTCTCCTTATTCGTCCCTGTGTGTTTTATTAACCTAAAAACTAAGACGTCACAATAATATCACTACATTCGCTTCGCCTCAGGCGCAACCCTACGTTCACACTGCCAGCAGGGAACAAAGTGTGTTCGTCTTCTATTCAACATGACAAAACACACTGCTTTGGAGTGTGTATGCGCACTTTGTATCAAAAAAAATTCTGGACATTTAATTTTTTTGGTCTCATTTTCCACTAAAAAAAGCTTCATTCACAGACTTTACGTCTTAATTGCCTATTAGTTATGTTTTGTCCATGAATTAGTTGGCTCTCAATCTTAATCGCAGGAGTGTTTCTATTTATATAGGAGGAACGCTCTAACTCTAACGCTCTACTCATACAGTGAAACAAAAGGCTGTAATCTGTTTCACCAAATGAATTCAGTGTTTTTAAATGATACTTTGAAGGGGCCCACTAGAGCAATGAATCCAGGATCTTAAACTGAATTATATATGTGTAATTGATGGGTATTTCTTCATTAACAAGCCAACGATTCATTTAACTTCAAAGTGAGTCAAAAATGATCTGTCAATGTGTATCTCATGCCACATATGGTGTTGTACCATTACCTCGGTTTATAATATTCTTTTACAAATATTATAATGAGGTGCATCTTAGCTCCCAAAGTACTGTACTGTAATATTGAGTCCAAACTGCACCACGGAAACTTTCACACAACAGATATCTGACATTTTGACAGCTTTCTGAATTAAAATTTTAGTAATTTGCTTTTTACTAGCATCAACAGCATGTTCCCTAGTGGTCTAGCATTAAACACGTAGTGCTCTTGCCGCAGAAACTACAGTTCGAATCGCATTCAGGCCATCAGTTTAATATTAATATTGGTTTAAAGGAAGTTGTTTCTAATGTTTCTTCTGATGATCATCAATATTTGCAATTAAAAACGTGTGATTTTGCTTGCCCAATTTGTTCTTTTTTAATGAGTTTGACACTCTGAGCTGTTCATTATTATGACTGGTGAGACGCGTGTTTGCCTCTCAGCTGTGTGTATGAGACAGTGTGACAGGGAGGATCGGCTGGACGCCTGCTAGTTCAAGATGCACTGTGTGAAGTCAATGGACTGTATTATGAGAGAAGATCAGTTATCGGGATAAATGCAAATTACATTTTTTAATGAAGCACAGATGCCTCAGGCACAGGAACAATTATTTTATGAAATTCAATTCAATCCGGTCTAATTCTGCTTTGTCAATAGGAGGGTTTAATAAGATTCCATGGAACAATTTCATATGTATACAGCCATTATACACTGCCTGGACCAAAAAACAAAAAAAGTGGCGCGCACTACGATTTCTTTTAATCATTTTTATCTTTGATTACAGCACACAATGTGGTGGCTAGTTCACATGTGAAAATGATTCCACGTGCTCCTAAAATCACTCTTTACCAGTTAGAGTCCTGATAATCCTGATAACCTGGTTATTCAGTACATTCAGGTCATCAGCTGACATCATGTTGTTGCCACATAATGTTGCTGAGCCAAGACCTGACCATCTGAAGCAACTCCAGATCATAACACTGCCTCCAGAGGCTTGAACGGTGGGTGTATCTTTGCAATTGGGTCAGTCTGGACTCATCAGAACACATTATCCCTAGCAAATTGATGCCTGTTTTCTGATTAGTCTCACTAACAAATGGTTCTCTTATTTAAAATGGCAACTTTTTTTGGGCCAGGCAGTGTATGTACAAGGCAGCACAGCGGCGTAGCACTGTTAACTTTGCACCTCCAGAGTCCAAGGTTCGATTCCCACCTCGGGCCTGCAAGTTTGCATGTTCCTCCCCATGCTTGGTGGGTTTCCTCCTGGTACTCCGGTTTCCTTCCACAGTCTGAAGACATGCAGATTAGGCTAATTGGCGTTCCCAAATCACCCGTAGTGTGTGTCCCACAGTGGATTGGCACCCAAGCAAAGCATAAATAGGAGACCTATGAATTCTAATACTGTTCTGTAACATCTACTTACATTAGCATTGAAAACCGCTTAATGCTGACTGAACATACCAATTAGTGCAATCCTATTTCATTACAGAGCTACTGGAATAATTTATATAAGCAAACAGTGTTGCAGGCTTAATGAATTCAGTATAATATCCTGAAGTGGTTCTATAAATGTGGTAGTAGACAGAAATATACAAAAATAATTCATTTGTAGCATCAACAAAAGATAATTTCCTTTTATCCTAAGGACATATTACTTTGGACCTCTGTGCCGCAGCACACCAACAGCTGTAAGCAAACATAGAGAATGGTTTGAAGAAGAGATTATTCAGAAGAAACCCAGTTCAAACCAAGTGAAGCATTACAAATATAAACACTTGATGGAAAACAAAATTGAAATCATAAATGGAGCTGTCTATCAGCCTTTACAGTAAATGTGTGTTAGTTTGCTCCACATCTTCCTTGTTATGCCAGCAAACCTCCTGATATAATGCATTGTTCAACACTAATCGTTTCATTGTCGAGCTACTGACAGATATATTTCAGCCCTCCCATCTAATAACACCACCAGCCATCACTAATAATATGCTACAGATTAGAACTTTCTCTATTTCCTACTTTCAGCCACCAAAAGGTGTCAAAACCTATTCTATCATCTTTACTGAAATAAGATACTCACACACTTTATAACTGTCTAAATCATCCAATATATGATTCAATCCAAGTCTGCAGTGCGGTTTATACCGTTCGACTTCTCTTACGGCAATAAAAATAAAATGGGCTGTCTTTTTTAATACATATATTTCCTTCTTTTTTTTTTTCTTAGAACCACTGTCTCTTTTGCTCTACCACACTTCCTTATTGGACATCAGACTGTAGTATTGCCCATAATACCAATAAGGTTTGTAAAATTACTTACAAATAAGAAATGTATTCATCTCCATTTCTGTGAAATCCCTATATATCGGCAAGTATATCCACATCTCTCTCTCTCTCTCTCTCTCTATAGGGACCACACCACCATGCCACCTCACGAGCACCAATATCACCTTTAGATCATCATTAACGCAGAGAGAAACATAATGTGAGTAACATCATGTTGTGGTGACATTTTTCATCAATAAGAACTGGCAAAGAAACTGTTGTAGACAAGAGATGGAGGGATGGAACCATCTCTGTTCCTGTCTGCAGGAACTTTAAACATTCCCAAAGTATAACGACCGGAAACGTACCACCAATGCTACTGTACATTGGAGTGGTTCAAACACAAAGAATGTGAATGTGTTTGAGTGAAGCCAAAATCTCCTTCTGAATGAGAATCGGTGACCTGAAAATTCACCAATGGTCTCCATCCAATATACGCAACTTATATCCGACAGAAGTATCTAAAAGTCTGATTCAAAAATTATTCGCACTCTGGTTATATCCTCACTTTCCATTCAAGGCTAGTGTTTTTTCAAGTCACTGCTGTGCAGGTGTGAACGTGTTAAATCAGTTCATTTGTAGCTGCGAGGCAAGCAAATTTGGATGTCCCACTTCCGTGATTTGCACTAAAAGAACAGCGAGGCAAGGAGATTATGTCGAAAAATTACATCTTTGTCTTTTCTAAATGTTAATTAAAATAAATTCTCCAGCCAGAGTGCGAATAATTTTTGACTTACCTCTAGGTAACTAGCATTTTTTATTTATTTATCATTTAGCACATGTATGTTGATCAAACTAATTGTATCTCATATATCAAAAGTATCTTAATCAAAGCAACATGCAAGGAGTTATGCCCTTAGGCCCATAATTAGGGAATTAGGGAATAAGTTGAGACATAGGACTGAGACAAACAGGAATGTATTTCGGTCAACGAGTAGATCAAGGTACAAATTAAAACCAAATCGTCTGCTCAAAACCGCCGAGCTGAGCACAAAGCTAGAAAAAGGTTCAGAGATGGACTACCTTCCCCTTTTTAGGGAGCTTGCACGGTGCTGTGATTACAGCAAATAAATAATTATTCAATCACTCATCAGAATTGGTATCATAATTACAGGTGAGGTGAGAATAAGGCTGACAGGGCTTTCAGGATGGGTAGAAATAAGTAGGACAGTTGCAGTGAATATGCAATATACCATACATATAATAATTAACACATAATATAATCAGAACTAGTGATCACATAATCTGTTTAAAAGCCTAAAATGGCATATTCATGTTGATTAGTGGACGTAGTTACTGTATACTGCAGTCATTTATAAAGCATAAAAGGCACACCACAGGCCAAAATGAGGAAGAATCTGGTCAAAAAGAGAAACTTACTCTGCTTTTCATAAAGAAAAAGAAAACTTTAAGAAGGCCAAGGAAACCAACCTACACATGAATAATTAATGAATAAAGATGAGACATTAGGGCAAAATATGATAAGAGAGGGAATTGGGTGCTGTCACTCAACTAGGCCAATCCAATCATAGCATATCTAATGAATATTTAATGAATATTGGTAGAAAAATTGGATTAAACAAAGAAACAAGGAGGAGCGATAAGGTGAGTGTCAGGTATATAAACCCATGTTGAATTAGGGAAGTGGGGACTTCGTGGGGCATCTGTCTGTTGGACCAGTCGGTTCAGATTTGTCTATCTAAGTCTGACTTCAGTAAACTTGATTTGCTTTGATTTACTCTACTCAAAATATGACCCAGAGGGATGAATATTGTGCAACCAACAAACATATGCTTTATTGTTTAATAAGCATTTGTGTGACAATAAAAGATTAGCATAATTCAAGCAGTTTTTAAAAATTAAGTGCCTTTAATTCCAGGTTGAAACACTACAAAATGTAGACCGAGACGTGGGTTAATGCACTGCACTCCTGGAAAGAAGCCAAATGTCAATAGTGCAAGGCAATTTCAAAAAAGAAAAGCTTAACAATCTTTAACAATTTTAATAGGAAGTACTTGATAAATTGGACTATAGTTTTGCTTTGTAAGTTTTAATCATTGCAGTGCTAATGGAATATAACGCATGGGTTCGGTGACTCATTCCCAAACCTAATATTAACCAGACCTGTAACACCTTTTACCTCACAGACATCACATAAATTGACATTTTAATATTGTTCTTTTTTTCACTGTCACTCTTTGGGGGTCCTTTACCTAATGTCGGATTTGATGTCACATCTTCTCCTAATTACACATAATAACCAGAAAAACTACTTGTTGCTGTTGTTATCATTTTTATTATCAGACACACAATTAGGGCTGTATTCCTTAAAAGCAGGACCAACACTAATTTAAAAACCTCTTCCATTCTCATAACTTTCAAGAAGTACATGATGACACATTTAGGTTATTAGAAATTTGAAAGCTCTTCAAGGTAAAGTAGAAGAGGTAGAACAAGCTGACCTTCATTTCGGTAACCAGGCATGGAAGGTTCATTCAATTATCTTCATTTCAAAAAAACCCAGAAAATAGTCATTACTAGGCTAGGGATGTTAAAATTATGCTTTTTTTTTTTTTTTTCAATATCTGAAACATCAGAGCTTGGTTCAGTCAAGATTTTCTTTTGTTCTCATGTCATTGTCCTATACTCCCACTTACGCCATAACAGCTGGTCATTGAGGAATGTGTGAAGGACAATGGATGCTAATTAACTTTCTTCTGCTTAATCCTGACAAGACAGAAGTACTGGTACTAGGACCACATGCAGCTTTTAGAAGTCAGCTTTCTATTCACACAGTAACTCTGGATGGCCTTTATGGTTCATCCTGTGCAGACTGCAATCCATACTGCATGGGCTTCCAGTAAAATTTCGCATTGATTTTAAAATACTACCCCTGACCTATAAAGCACTAAATGGTCTTACGCCACAGTACCGGAGTGAACTGGTATTGTTTTATGAACCGGCACGCTTACTTCAATCAAAGACTGCATGCTGCTTGTCAGTACCCATATTATGAAAACTACAGCAGGCAGAACGTTTTCTTACAAAGCCCCAAAGTTAAGGAATAGCCTTCTAATTAATTTTCAGGTTCTACCGAAGTCCCTGTTTCAACTCGCACTAAAAATACATTCACGTTATACATTATACAGTACGACTGTGACCATACCTAACTGTTCTCTCACTTTCTCCTCTGTTGAGCTACACATGGTGCTCCTGAGCTTCCAGTGATCCAGACCCCCCTCCCCCCCTTCCCTCTGGACCTGTCTGACTCATTCTGGTGCACCGCTTCTGGTTGGAGATTTCGTCACATTTTGGCCCTGCTTGGGATGTGTTTGGTGATGATTTAACTTTACCATGAAGATGGAGAGAGCTGTTCTCTGGTGACTTAGTTCAGAACTTCCACCACCAATCCTAACCATCTTCTACAGCGGGACTATCGAGAGCATCCTGAGCAACTGCATCACTGTGTGGTTTGGGAATTGTGCTATCCTGAGCCGCAAGACCCTACAGCGGATAGTGAGGACAGCCGAGAAGATGATCAGGTTCTCACTTCATTCTATCACGGACATCTACACCACACGCTGCATCCACAAAGCCACCAGTATTGTGGCTGATGAGACACACCCCTCACACTCACTCTTCAACCTCCTGCCGTCTGGAAAAAGTTACCGAAGCATTCAGGCACTCATATCCAGACTGTGTAACAGCTTTTTCCCCACAAACCATCCGTCTCCTCAATAAAAAGGGACTGGGATGATAAACACACACACAATATATTCGCTGCTACTTTAACAAGAAATGTTTCTCATCTATCATTTCACAGACAAGTTACTTGCACTACCTCAACTCATTACCTCATTACCACAGAGTATTGCAGTGTGTCATGTTTTCGCCATGTTGTTGCTTTTGTTTGCACATTTACATGTTTACTTTATGTTGTCTTTTGTATAGTATTTAGACAGTTTTGTTAAGTTATGGGGTTAATTTGTTTTGTCTCAGCTAGTCAGCTAATTAGGTGTTAGCTAGTTAGTTGTTAATTTATGTTGGTAATTTATGTTGCATGTACTGTATATAGCACTTTGAAATGCTACAGGAATGCTATGTTTCATTTCACTGTGTGTTGAACTGTATATAATTAAAATGACGATAAAAGCTTACTTGACTTGACAAGTCTCCAATAACTGAAACCCTTGTCCTGTTATACTGAACTTCCAGTCTGCTAACACACAGTATGACTCCAGACCAATCCCTGCTATCCGTTCTCACCCAAATAAGGATGGGCTCCCTGTTGAGTCTGGTTCCTCCCAAGGTTTCTTCCTATTGCCATCGCTGGGAGATTTTCTTTGCCACTATCGCCCGCTGCGATCTCATCAAGGACCATCTGATTATTTGGATTTTCTCACACATTTCAAGTTTTATTCTGTAAAGCTGCTTTGACCCTTGTTAAAAGTGCTGCATAAATGAAACAGAATTTAATTGAATTGGTCATGTACCGACTACATTCAACACAGAAAGTGTTATGCTCAACCTGAAGAAAACCCCATTCTGGACACCTCGGACATCAGGACCTACCAATCAGTATTACTTTTGTCTTAAAGTGGTTCACCTGGAGTGACACTCGTATCATCAGACTCCAGCATGTGCTCTATGCAGACTCTCCACCAGTGTCAAGGCTCCTCTTCTGTTCTTCCTTTATACAGTACCTGTTTTTTTCTTTTCTTGAGAAAACCACAGGAGCGTTCTAATCATTATGCTACAACATGACAACCTGTTACTTTATTCCTTATGTTAGCTTATTTTAAAAACTCTGATCTTACTGACACCATCTGGTTACTTGAAAGGAAAGATAAAAGGAAGCACTGTGTCAGGATTAGTGTGTGTGTGTGTGTGTGTGTGTGTGTGTGTGTGTGTGTGTGTGTGTGTGTGTGTGTGTGTGTATGGGCACCTCGTCCACAGATGTCACACAGGTGAGGTCGGGCTCCTGAGTGGATAACAATGTGCCGCTGAACATCACCTGATGCAGCAAAACTAGAAACGTACACGCAAACAAGAACACACACACACACACACACACACACACACACACACACACACAAACATTATTGCCACTGTATTGAAGTTGAAGTTGAATGCATCACACACACACACACACACACACACACACACACACACACACACACACACACACACACTCACTCACATTACCTTTTCCCACACAGCTCACAAATATAGGGTTTCTCTCCTGAATGGCGTCGCAGATGAGTCTGCAGGTTTCCCGCCTACACACACACACACACACACACACACACACAGAGATTAAGCATAACTAAAGTCACAGCTTGTTTAATATGTAAAATGCAAACCTTCATGCACCTGAGAAAACTTCTTTCCACACACATTACACTGGAACGGCTTCTCACCTGCATGTGCAAACACACACACACACACACACACACACACACACACACACACAAAAATATTAGGAGTCTTGGCCTCTGTGACTGTTTTATGAAAGGGGTGTGGCCTCCAAATGGCAAGCGTGAGTGTATATCAGTAGTGTGTGTGTGAGTCTTACCAGTGTGTGAGCGTTTGTGTAGTTCTAGATTACTGGGGTGTTTGAAGGTTTTCCCACACACTTCACAGCAGCACTTGTAACTCCTTTCTGTAACCTTTGACCCTTCAGACCCCTGATTTTGAGAGCATGTCTGCTCCGGCTGCTGTGGTGCGGCGGGGTTAGTTAGCGTCCTGGGTTCGGGCTCCTCTGCAGGCTCCTCAGGGGGCGCATCTATGCTGACAAGTTCTGGCCTGCGTTCTGTCCCCACCTGTTGGTCTCTTTCCGAACTGCAGCTTTCGATCAAACTCTCAGGCTCCACCCCCTCATCTAAAACATGGTAATTAAACTTCTTCAGGTAGACAGCCTTTTTAGGGCACATGGTGCGAGACACAGGGGTGCTTTTTGCTCCACTAACAGGAAGCGCAGGAGTATTAGAACAGGAAGTGGATGATGATAGTGATGAGGATGATGATAGGGAAGGAGGCAGTACTGTGGCGTTTGCATAACACGTTAATGGCTGTGACATCACAGGACCAGTGGATTGAGACGCAGCAGGATTTTCTGTGTCTGGTGGCGTCTGACCGGTTGTCGCAGAGGTCGCAGGTGCCGCAGAATGCAGCGATGGGATGTCTGGATTTGTGGGTGGCTTTTGAAGGTTCTGATTGGCAACTTGCATACTGTTCTGCTCCTCTGCCACTTTTTTAAAATACTGTCTGCTGTAAAAATTCCTCAGCTTATATCCATGAGCTGGAAGACTACTGGCCGCTTCCAGGTTGACTGCAGGTGGGGCCACAGATACCCCGGTTACCTGTTGAGGTCGTCTGTATGGAACGTTGGGATTGGTGATATCACTGGAGACAGTGTTCTGGAAGTCTGGCTCGGTGGGTAAAGGGCTCCCCAGAACACAATCCGGCAGTGAAAGAGGTGGAGTTACTGGCTTTAAGTATGCAGTGCACATGTTAATGATGTTAGACACCTGAAAAAAAAAAACATACATTTAGATCCAGATGTTCTTGCAATTTGGGACGCCAATGCCAACACCAATGGCCTGTAGTACCTGTAGGCTCTGTGCGATGTGCAGCAGTGTGTGAGCGTTGTCCGGATTAAGCTCCAGGTGAGAAGTGTACATGTAGTCCAGAATCTGTCCGATGCCCCCTACGTCCTGAATAGACAGATGAAACACATCGTTTTTCACTGCTGGAGCGTTCTGGAACAAGGATCTGAAAATACACACACACACTTAATATTATTATGGGTTTCACATACCGTACAAATTGAACACACTGCATTGCTTACGTTTTATTTTAGCAATATCGCACTAGAGGCAGTGCTATTGTACTCGTTATCAGCACCGATGCAATTCCATGTTGTTCCAAATGTGAATAAAAAACATATTTTGATTTGTTTGTTTATTTAACCAGTTATTTTCCTAGCGAAACTAACTAACCGCGACTGGCAGAGCAAGAGAGTGACAGTTAGTTGGTCTCCTTAACATGGGCAAAGTAGTTTTAAATTCTTACTAAAAGTGAGAAGCATAAACCATGGACGTGGTGGACAGTCCTGTAAGTTTCTCTCTATATTTTCACTTATTCCACTTCAGAATATCAGCTCCATTAACTTCTAGGTTCTGGCCTTAAATCACAGACAGCGTTAAAAGGAAAGCTAGTGCACGATGTAAGGTGTTCAATCCCTCGTTCCACACACCAAGTAGTGCCCTTGATTAAGGGTTACAGATAGATTTGGGATTCAGCCTTGTGGTAGAAGCCAGTTAGTTTTTGAACTCTCTTTAGGAGTAAATAAAACAACATGGGGGCAATCTGGAACGATTTAGAAGCGATTATTAAGAAGACAAAGTGTTGTTTAAGAGTTACTTATCAGATGCGCATCAGTGACTGGTTTTTTAATGTGGGTTTTGGCAGACAGTTGCTCTCTCCTTAGTACTGCAGACCGTACCGACCTACTTTCACCCTCGCTCCAACCAGTGGTTAGTGTAATCAATGATTGTAGAACACCTGGGATGCAAGTGATACATATAGGTAAAGCATCCCCAGTGCTGTTAGCATACATTATCAGCACTTGATATTATGGCACATTCTCTACATCAATAGATGAGGTGAGATACAGTCCACATGTGGGTGTGAATGATCAATATTAAAGTGAAGAGGGGATATTTACAACATTACAACTTGCATAACTGACTAAGCATTGAGTAAAAAACATTTCTCAATTCAGTAATACCTGTACCTTTGTTAGATAATTCACACACACACACCTGAAGTAGGGGCTGAATGCGGCGAGGACGTTCTTGTGCGCTTTGAAACACACACCCTTTACCACCAGCGTGCAGTCACACAGCAGCCCCTGAATCCTCTGTTCCTGCAGCTCCTGGAGCAGATACACACTGTGTGTGTACAACCCTTCCATCATGCACACACACACACAAACATACTCTCTCACACACTCATGCACATACTGTACACATACACAACCTACAGGAGAAACACAAACACACTATTAAGCAAAAGCATCAATTGAATCATGTCACATGTATAATATTCACATAACTTTAACAGTAGGCAGCGTCGACTACAGCAAAAATGTGAATTCGCTGGGGGACAACGGAAGACAATCTCACTAAATGTAACATTAGGTAGCGTCATCATCAACTCTTACGTCATCACATGAGGACACTGCCTGTTGTGACATTCGGTGAGGACGTTGCCTGATGTGACATTGGGTGAGGACGCTGCCTGTTGTGACATTCGGTGAGGACGTTGCCTGATGTGACATTGGGTGAGGACGCTGCCTGATGTGACATTCGGTGAGGACGCTGCCTGATGTGACATTGGGTGAGGACGCTGCCTGATGTGACATTCGTTGAGGACGCTGCCTGATGTGACATTGGGTGAGGACGCTGCCTGTTGTGACATTCGGTGAGGACGCTGCCTGATGTGACATTCGGTGAGGACGCTGCCTGATGTGACATTGGGTGAGGACGCTGCCTGATGTGACATTGGGTGAGGACGCTGCCTGATGTGACTTTGAGTGAGGACGCTGCCTGCTTTTACTTCCGGTGAGGACGCTGACAGTTGTGACATTCGGTGAGGACGCTACCTGATGTGACAGTCGGTGAGGACGCTGCCTGATGTGACAGTCGGTGAGGCGCTGCCTGATGTTACTTCCGGTGAGGACGCTGACTGATGTGACATTCGGTAAGGAAGCTGCCTGTTGTGACATTCGGTGAGGACCATCATTTTGTGGCTTTTGCAAAGTCCCGGTTCAGGCACCGTTTTGGCACCGGTACTGGTTTAAAATTATCGTTTTGGCACCGGTATCAAAAACCAAAACGATACCCAACCCTAGTGAGGACGCTGCCTGATGTGACATTCGGTGAGGACATTCGGTGAGGACGCTGCCTGATGTGACATTCGGTGAGGACATTCGGTGAGGACGCTGCCTGATGTGACATTCGGTAAAGACGCTGCCTTCTGTTACTGTCAGTAAGAAACAACTGTGACACGCTCACAGTATTATATAAAAGTTGATGATGACACTGCCTTCTGTCTACCTGTAAATTGTGTAAGCATTGTCTGTCTTTCCATACAAAGAATATATATATATATATATATATATAAAACAATAGAAATTATTGGTTATAATAATAATAATAATAATGAAATGAATTCCTGCCATGGCCTGTATATTGTAAATATGATTTGTGAACATAGAGTATATCGTATTTTTTATTATGTATTTATTTTTATTTTTAAGTATAAAGAATGAACCCTGGACACTGATCACTAAACATGAGCCTGGTACTGAACTTGGGTGAGGAGGTTTGCAGTGACCAGCCAAGACAAAGTTAGAGGTCCGGATTTAGCAACTAATGCTAATTCTGCGTTCAAAGCTTCGACTTAAACACAGGATAAAAACAAAACAAGCTTGAGAGATTTAATCTACAGAACAATCAAACATATGTGCGCTATGAACTAATAAATGTAAAGTTAACCTTTATGAGTTTGTTTCGATTTCTCACCTTTTCTTCGGCTGAACAGCCACTGTTGATTTGTAACGTCACTTCCTGTTACAGAGGGCGCCGTTTTGTTTTTTCTTTTTCTTTAAGTAAGTTGTGTTCTACTATAATTTCGTATAATTTACTGTTCATAAATGTCTTAGCAATTCTAATAAAAAAAACAAAAACGTATTATTAATCTAATGTATAGGTTTTATACGTTGATCAGCGTTTTATTTAGAATTATCTTTTTTTTCTCATGGAACCATAAGTGGGCTTTTGTTTCTGCACGGTAGGCGTTGTTTGTAAATGTGAATATTATTTTAAAATAATCAAGCACAATAAAAAAAAATCCGTGTTTCTATAATAAACATATGACCCTTGTCTTATATAAATGTTAATATATATTATACGTATTATTTTATGTAGTATTGTAGTTCTTTTTTTGTTTGTTTGTTTGCCGCGGAACTGTGAGTAGGTTGATGTTCTTGCACGGAAGGTAAACAGCGATGCATCGCGCAGCCGGCGTGGGTTTGGACCACGAGTGAAAAGTTTTTAAGTGAATATACAATCAGGAACGTGTTTTTGATTTGTTTGTTTGTTTGTTTTTATCTTGGTATGCGAGAAAAGAGGTTCTAGTGCAGGTGGATGTGTTAAAGATTGACTGGCTTATTTTCTAGTAACCAATGAAACAGAACTAGTGAGTTTGTATGAGTGTGTATGAGAGAGAGAGAGAGAGAGAGATTGTTAATCCACAATGGTGTTTTTCACTTGTAACGCGTGTGGAGAGTCGCTGAAGAAAGCCCAGATCCAAAAACACACCTCTATGTGCAGGGGATGCCAGGTTCTGTCCTGTATTGACTGTGGAAAAGATTTCTGGTAAGAGTCACTCACAGGAGTGTTTCCTGGGCATGTGATCAGTGCATTATAAATGCTCAGTCCCGTTCTGATTGCAGGGGAGAAGACTATAAGAACCATGTGAAATGCATCAGTGAGGATCAGAAATACGGAGGGAAGAACTATGAGGCGAAAGCGAATAAGGGAGATGTGAAACAGCAGCAGTGGATGCAGGTATGATCCAACTCAAATCCAACAGATCGTATGCTTTCATATCACCGTAACTGTTTAACGATTGACAGTTAATTATATGGCCAGGGTTCGAATCCAACCCAATGCCCAAACAAACCCCAGCTACTGGATGCAGTGCCCAGATAAATAGGAGGGTTGTGTCAAGAAGGGCATCCGACGTTAAAACCTGCGCTAAGTCGTATGCGGATTAGATGGTCCGCTGTGGCGAACCCCTCGATGGGAACAGCAGCAGGAATATTCGAGGGAATAGTGAATTATAATAAATAATGGATCCTGACATACTGTACAATAAGGTGCTGCTGTGTACAATGAAAAAGTATTTGCCTCTTCCTGTTTGTTTTTTTGTACATTTGTCACACCAACTCACCCATGGATGCCATTTTTGCCTGGTCTCTTTCTTATTGTTGAATCATGAACACTGACCTTAAGTGTGAGGCAAGTGAAGCTTGCAGTTCTTTGGATGTTGTTCAGAGTTCTTTTATGAGCTCCTGGATGAGTCGCCATGGTTGGGTAATTGTGGTAGGCCAGGCGCTCCTGGGAAAGTTCACCACTGTTCCAAAGACTTGGAAACGGCTCGGATACATGTCAGGTACTGTACTTTGTTTGCACGTGTTCTTGAATTTCTTAATTTTTTAAAAATTATCTTTTAGCGTGCTTCACTTTGCCAGAAAGGTTCTATTTAAGTGATTTCTTGATTGATCAGGTCCGGCAGTAATCAGTCCTGGGTGGTGCGAATTTGAAAAAAAATTGATGATCTCAATCATATAAGTGAAACAAATATGCAAGGGGGCAAAAACTTTTTCATGGTACTGTGTGTATACGTACATAGATATGTATGTTTTGTATGGGTGTAATATAGTAATATAATAGTCTGAGAGTGTATCTTTGTTGTCTGTGTGTAGAAAGTCCAAATGGCGCTTGATAAGCCAGGTGTAAGTGCACGGCTGCGCTCGGTGCTGCAGCAGGTTGTCGCCTATGACAACGTCCCACGCAAAAAAGCCAAGTTTCAGGTAACAATTATAACTCACACTATCAATATACTGTATATGTATTTATACATGTATGTGTGTATATATATATATATATATATATATATATATATATGTAGTTTGGTTAATGCTTAAAAATATACCCATTATTCTGTGAACCCATTTTTGCAGAACTGGATAAAGAACAGTCTGAGGATTCATGACTCCAGTCTGCAGGAGCAAGTTTGGGAGATCTTCTCCTCTTCTGACATTCCAGTGAGTATCACCCGCTCAACCCGCACACAACACAAACGTGCACACGAGAGAGCTGCTGATTACGTCTGTTCCGCGTGTGTGTAGCAGGCCGACAAAGCCGAACAACCCAAAGACGTATCGCCCACACCTCCAGCGCCGGCTGTGCAAGAAGAACAAGCAAAGCCTGAGGAGAAGAAAAAGAACAAGAGGGAGAGAAAAGAGGAGCGACAGAAGAAGGGTAAAACGAGGCGAATGGAAGACGAGCAAAAAGGACAGAACGGTGTAGAGGAGCCGCAGAAGAACAAAAAGAGGAAGCGGCGAGCGGATGAGTGTGGCGAGGAAGGAGAGGCTGTGGAGGAAAAGACTTCAAAGAAAATGAAGAAAAGGAATAAGGAGGAGTCTGAAGGTAAACTATTTTTTATGTTGATTTCATTTATTATGGGGGGGAAAAGCTACCTGGCCCTGTGTGAAAAAGTAATTGCCCCCTTTCTAAATCATGAATCAACTGTGATTTTTTTCGAAAGTTGAGATAAAGTTTACTTGCCACACCAGGGCCTGATTACTGCCAGACCTGTTAGATTCTATTTCTTGATTCATCTGACCACGAGAAACATGCTGCAAGATGTCAAAAAGCAACACGATCTAAAGAAAGGATCGTGAACAGATGCGAAACAAAGTCATTGACTTGTATCAGTCCTGAAAGGGTCACCAAGCCAAAGTTTTTATTTGAGTCACCCATGTCATTTTATTTTCCTCATTGCTCTTTTTTTCCCTTTCAGAGAGCAAAAACGTAGAGGAAGACGAGAATGGACAGGATGAGCAAGAGGAGTCCATCCCTAAAGGTAGACAACTTGACTGAAAAGATGGCTGTGTCTCAAATGCCTTTTCATTTCCTACACTGTAGAATCAGTCACGGTTATTAGTAGGGACAGAAATCACCCGCCACCTCCCCATACGATATCATGATATCAGTTTGATTAAAATTGCGATTCTATAAGTATCACGTTTATAAATATCTCAATTCAATATAAAAAAAATTTCCCCACTTTTGTTGCAATTTTAAACCTTTTAAAGAAAGTTGAATGCTTTAATTAAATGTAGCACCTTCCTTATGACTTTAGTTTTCTCGCTTAAAACCAAGCGCAGCATTTAATCAACAGTTCAACATTTAAATTAACTTTAAATTAAATTAAGCAAATGAGCTACATTTTTACTGACCCATTAATGTGTCTTTGTCATTCAACATCATTTTTATTATTTTCTTCGATTTTCTTACTAATTTAGTCGTTCCCAATTCGGGGCGGTGTAAACACACTCGGAGGACGGCGCTATCCGCACCTTCCGCTTGCGTGAGCTCACAGACGCCCCTTTTTGGCTGTAGAGCCGTGATTAATGTGGGAGCACTAAGTACCCCTCATCCCTCCCCTCTGAGAGAGCTCGGCCAATCAGCTCTCTCTAGGTCCTCGTCTACAAGAGAATCAAAGCATCACCAAGGAATCGAACCAGCGATCTCCAGATGACAGGGCGAGCACTTTCCCCTGCGCCATTCGGGGGCCCATAATTATTATTTTTAAAGAAACTGCAAATAATTCACCCCTGCCACACGGGATGAATATGTGTAAATCGTTCAGAGTGTACCAACCATAGAATTATAAAGAATCTGTGACGGTTTACCACCTCAAACAGGTCCAGAGTCTTAAAACTCAACTTGGCGGTGAGCACGCAGGTCGGATCGGCTTCTAACACGTGTCGGCTTAGTAACTCGGTACAGAATCACTTAAATGTGAGACGGATTAGTCCTTATATGGTGATGTACGAGGGGGTGTTCAAGTCAAACAGGGACATTTGGCTGCGCAGAATAGTTATAGACGTAAAAACTCCCTTTATTTGTCTGTATAATCCCTAATCATCTCTAATCATCTACACTAATGCACTTATCCCAGCATTTCACCAGTGCTTGGACACCATCAAGGTAGAACATTTTCTACCATGTTTAGACTGCCTGCTTCATGTATGAAATGCTGGCCTCCCAAGGAGACAAGACGTTTAATGTTTTTTTTTTTTTTCCTTTTGAAGTCAGTAGCCAATTAAAACCAGCTGCAAAAAAAACATTGCACTAAAGACGAAACTCATGTCTGTGTAAATAATCTCTAATCATCATCAGTTCTCAGGCAATGTTCCACTTTCTTGTATTCAGTGTATACACAAGTGATTTAAGGCCAGAGGCTCTCAGTTTGAACATTTGCTTTAACTGATCCTTTTTTTTTTTGGTGCTATAATGAATATTGTAATATGATCAAACTGTAGGGGGCGATGTTGTTGCTTTTTGTACCTCATGATGGCACATCAAGTAATTAGTTTTTTATGTTAGGGACCTTTAACTGGAAGGGAACAATAAAGGCAGTTCTCAGAGAAGCTCCAGAAGACGGAATCGCACTCAAGAAGCTCCGCAAAAAGGTGACACACAAAATATCCTAAACACACACACACACACACACACACACACACACACACACGCATATACTTCCACCTGTACATCCTGTGTTGTATTGAGGATCAATATTAAATTATATGATTAATCTATAGTTTTTTGTTTACAGTTTAAGCACAAAAGAATGAAACCGGGCAGTTTTTAATCATTTTCTGGGTTGCGTGTGCGTGTTGCAGGTTTTCTCAGCGTATTACTCCTTCAGCGCAGAAGACAATTATAAATCCGAGGAGCAGCTGCATTCTCTATTCAACAAGAAGCTGAAAAATCCCAAGTTCAAGATACTGAAAGAAAAAGTCAGACTTGTTAAATAATAACGTTCCTTTGGTTTGTGCATCAAGCCAGAAGTGAAGAAGACGAAGAATCTCATCTGTCATACGTCCTGTTCTGTTTCATTTGTTTCTGTGGTTTTTAAAATAAATGTTCTTAATCAACAGTATGGCTGGAGGGATTCTTGCACATCCATATCCTTTTTTTTTTTTTACATATAAGTATATATATATATATATATATATACTACAGTCCTACATCACTACATTTCTCTATAACCATATATTTGTAAAGCTGTAATGTGACCTAGCATCAGGCAGAATCTAAACTTTTATCAAATCTAAACCTTGAGAACAAGGTTTAATCTGCTGTTAAGTAGGCAGTTTATGCTGTGACTGCTAGATATTAGTAAAACAAAAAATAAGTGTCTTGTCAGAGATATCATGCTAGCCAGAATTTGACGGTTTGGAAATAAAGCTTTTAGCTAGCATTAGGTGATTTTTTTTTTTTTTTTTTTTAATGTTTAGTTGTGAAACAAGCCCTAATTTAGCATCAGTAGAATCAGAAAGCTGTACGCCATCCATGCATCCATCTAGGAACCTCTGTAGTCCAACTAGGGGCTGTGGAGGCCAGCTGTGATTACCATTGTACCATTTTTTAAAACCGTGGTAGGACCTCCGGTCAACATTCACACACTACTATTTTGGGAATTCCAGTGATGCTGATCTGCACGTCTTTCAACTGTGAAAGGAAACCAGAGTACACAGAGGAAACCCGGCATGCACAGGGAGAACATGCGAATGCCATGCAGACAGACCCTAAGGCGGCAATCGAACCTGAATCCTGGAGGTACAAGGCACGAGAATGTTAGCCTGTTCACTATAATAAAATTAACTAGGCAATATTGTATGGCTATAGAACTTGTTTTGTCACTGGAGTCATGATTAAAACTCACTGACTCATCGTCTATATCGCTTAATCCTGTATTCAGGGTCACGGGGGGCCTGGAGCCTATACCAGGAGACTTCGGGCACAAGGCACACACACATATACACACTCATTCACACACTATGGCCAATTTTGGAATGCCAATTAACCTAACCTACATGTCTTTGGACTATGGGAGGAAACCAGAGTACACAGAGGAAACCCACCAAGCACAGGGAGAACATGTAAACTCCATGCAGGCTGAGACGCTGTCTGGGAATTGAACTTGAATCCTGGAGGTGCAAGGGACGAGTGTGCTAGCCTGTTCACTATAAGACAATTAACTAGGCGATATTTCATGGCTATAGAACTTGTGTGACTGGAATCACAATTAAAAACTATCGTCTCTAAATAGACGAAAGTAAATAGGATTTCATATTTTCCGCATCAATAGTACAGGCATCGGCCGCGAGAGGCATCAAATGGAATGTGAAGCAAAGATGGCCGAGCGCTTGACTCTTTGAGGAGCGAGCTAAGATCGCAGCATTCTATGAAGTGTGGAATTTCATTGTTTTTGTGCAGAGATGGCGGCGTAGAGTGAAAGGGAGGAACGCAACTCTACGTCAGAAGACAATGAAAAATTGAAAGATACAAGAAGAAACATTGGCTGGTGCCGTTGATTTTTTTTTTATTGGTCAATATACAGTCAACACCCACAGCAAAGATTAAACAATAATCTGTTAATATAAGAGTGAACATGGAAAACAAGGGCAAAACAGTCCAGTAAAAGAAAACATAAAAGAAAGAGTCATGATTGTTCAAGTAGATCCCACAAAGGGGCCCATATCCGCCAGAATAGTTCGGATTTGTTCTGTAAATCGTAAGTAAGTTTTTCCAATGGAAGGAGATTACCCACTTGTGCCAGACACATCTTTAAAGTTGGTACACGAGATGATGACCATAAGATAAGTATACATTTCTTTGCCAGGTAGGTAATGAAATTTAATAAACAATTTTTGGGGGGGGATTTTTCCCAGATTTTCTCCCTAATTTAGTCGTGTCCACATATCACGTGTTTCCTCGGAACCACGTGACGCCAGCCAACCGCATCTTTTCGAATTGCTCGCTCGCGCACCGTTGGGGGCGGCGTAACACACTCGGAGGACAGCGCTATCTGCTCCTTCCGTTGCGTGAGCTCACAGACGCCCCTGACTGGCTGCAAAGCCGTGATTAATGTGGGAGCACCGAGTACCTCTCATCCCTTCCCTTCTGAGAGAGCTCGGCCAATCAGCTCTCTCTAGGCCTCCGGCTGCGAGAGGTTACAGCATCACCCGGGATTCGAACTCGCGATCTCCGGATGATCGGGCGAGCGCTTTTTTTTACCACTGCGCCACTCGGAAGCCCCTTAATAAACAATTTAAACCAGAAGGAAGATTTAACAAGTATATAGTTGGACATATAGTGAATTTTCGAACCAGTATTTTCTCAACCAGATCATGCACTTCATACCAAATAGTTTTCATTTTCTTACACTCTCAGAATAAATGCATCAATGTTCCCGTTTCTGAATTACATTTAAAACACAGCTGAGCTACATTTGGATACATTTTGTGTAGGCGTACAGGGGTGAGATATGTTCTATATATGAAGTTGAAGTTTTGCTCATGCACAGAAACTGAAGTGATAAACCTCCTCACATACAGCGAGCCATTCGTCATCAGTGAATGATTGGCCCATACCAAACCTTTCTGAGATGATTCAAAGGTGAGGAGGTTTCTGATAAAAGGGAGCCATACAGATAAGAAATCTGACCCTTCAAGCTGGAAGCAGGAGACGATTTTCAATATTAGACATTTCAAAACGAATTTTGCCGTGTCTCATTTCAGATTGAATGAAATTATGTAGCTGGAGAAATTTGAAAAAATCTGTTCTAGGAAGTTGATAATCCCTTCTAAGTGTCTCGAAAGATTTGACAACATTATCTGTAAATAAACTGGCTAAAGTAAAAACGCCTTTCTCCACCCAGGTCCGAAAGGCCAATATTAGCTAACGAAGCAGGAAAGTCAAGGTTCAAGATGATTGGGGATTGCATGGTTGAATTCCTGGGGAGGTGGAGATATTTTTTTGACATCTTCCCAAGGCAAAGGGGTATTTAATAATAAAAAAAATTTCAACTACCGGCAAGATCTCTTTCAAATTATTAATAAACGGAAGAGATGTTAGTGTTCTCGGAGCACATGCAAAGGATTCCATAGTGACCCACAAGGAGTCAAGCATTTGTTTGATCTGAGCAGCCCAATAGTAAATCTGTATGTATGTTAATTCTTCCAAAAAAAGAAATTGGCAAAGACGTCCACCTGTCCATATCCTGTTTAAGTTTTGTCGTTAAGGGTGAATAATCCTTGGAGAACAGATCCTTTAGGTCAGAGGTTATGTGTATGCCCAAATAAAGAAACCCAGAGTCAGTGATGTGAAAGGGACACTGTAATTTAACATTCTGTGGGCCATTTAAAAACATGGCTTGGGATTTCCCTAAGTTTATTTTGTATCCACTACACTGGCTATACTGATTAATTATCTCTAACACACAAGCAATTGATTACTGTGGCTGCCTCAGGTAAAGAAGGACGTCATCTGCATATAATGATATGCGGTGTTCCATCCCACCTGCCTCCACGCCCCGGACGCCCCTCTGCATGCGAATAGCTTCTGCCAAGAGTTCGATGAACAAGGCAAACAGGAGTGGCGACAGGGGGCATCCCTGACGGCAGCCTCTATGAATTGAAAATTTCCCTGATCATAAGCCATTAGTATTAACCACAGCTGTTGGATCAGAGTAACAAAGTTTAACTAGTCTGATGTAGTTAGAGCCCAAATTGAATTTGTCCAATATTTTAAACAAAACCCTCCACTCGACCCTATCAAACGCTTTTTCTGCATCTAGAGATATTACAGCGGCAGGTCACCATCTGTATTCAACTGATGTATTATATTCAGGAGACGACGTACATTGTCTGAACCATAGCGAGATTGAACAAATCCAGTCTGATCAGGTTTAATAATCTTAGGCAAAATTCTCTCCCTACGTTGAAATTTAAACTTTCATTTTCCTATGTAATAAAGTTAAATGTAAAATTAGTTTCTATTAATTTGTATTATAAATAGTGACTTAGCAATTTTTAACGCCTGGTTACTCTTCACCCACCCTGTAGATGTCTGCAATCCTGGCTGTAATGAGCATTCCTAGTATAATGTTGGTTAGTTGGTTATTGTTGGTTACCTGGAGGTGCAAGGCGACAGTCCTAACCATCTATAAACTGGGTTCGATTCCCGCCTTGGGTCTGTGTGCGTGGACTTGGCATGTTCTCCCCATGCTTGGTGGGTTTCCTCTAGGTACTCTGGGTTTCTCTCACAGTCAAAAGACATACAGATTAGCCTAAGTGCTGTTCCCAAATTGCCCGTAGTGTGTGAAAGAGCGAGCGAGTGTTTGTGCATATCCCCTGAATTGTATTGGCTCCAGAGTGTTCAGGCCCCCATGACCCTGTATACAGAATAAAACGGTATAGAAGGTGACCGAGTGAGTGAGTATAGCATGGGTTTATTGTTAGCTTATTTGCCTGTAGAATGCTACTTTGGTGTTAGCCTCTTTATATAAATGCTGTTTTCCTTTTCTTTTTTTTTTACCTTCTCATTTGTGAGCTTGTTTAAAAGAGTTAAAAATACTCGGCTAATGTACATGACATGCCCAACCCACAGCTGCTAATGAAAAGTAGTCTGATTTACATGGAAGTTGGTACACCCGATCCAATGAGTGTGCAATTTCCCAGAGATGGCTGCTTGGTCAGCTGCTGGAACGCTCATTTTGACCTTATCGGTTGACATTCAGGACTCAAGTTTACCAGTGTTTTGTTTGTTTTTCTTGGCAAAGCTTTTCCACCCGGTGGTCACACCCATGTCACAATGCTTGAGACGTCCAGTGTTTTTTTTGTTGTTGTTGTTGTAGTTGTTTTTTTTTTTTTTTTTAACCTTTTGTGACACCAAAAACAAAAATGCCTCTGGTGTGTTGTGTGACGTTAGCAAGTAAGCAAGCCATTGTGCCGGCCCTGGGGAAGCAAAGTAAAAGCAATATTCAGCCGAACCTGACACCGTACTCCCCCTCCTCTGTGCCTGGAGAAAGAAAGAGCCAGGCGGGCAACGTCTGCTCCAACAATACCGCGCCTGTGAGAGAACTTTATCACAGACAGGTCATTTTACTCCCCCACACGTTGATCCGCTGAGTTTTTGAGCTCATTTTCAACTGAGTAGGCAAAAAGAGGAGAGGAACAGAGAGAGGAACTATCAGAAATATTTGACAATTTATTATTAATGCTTAGTTTCTTCCTAACATTATCTTGTTTCCTGGACACACACACACACACACACACACACACACACACACTCCCTCTTTCTGTCTGTCTGTCTCAGGGGACAATGAGTTCCTCTCTGATCTTGGCAGGCTGGACTCTCAGACACTAATACCTCTTGTGTTCAGGTGAGCCGAAGAAATCCACTACTCACCTGGCTCCTGGTCCAACACCTGACCTTCTGAACCTGCGCAGGTGTGTCTGCTCCTCTAACAGCTGTGTGTTGGCTTGACAGGTGCACTGGCAGCCTCCCATCAGCTTCCTCAGGCAAACTGAGATAGGAAGTCTGCTGCCTGGCTTCTTGTTCTGTTACTATTGTACTTTCTTAACCTGGTCTTAGATCGCATGACCCTTGAGCAGAACAGCTGAGAATATCATCAGGATCTCTAAACCTCCACTGGCTGCCTGTACCACAAATACAAGGGGGGTTTAGGACAAACCAGACTTTTGTCCAAGTCCCTGTTTGACTTGAACACACCTTGTAGCGACTGCATTGCGGATGGCCTCTCCCACCCCTCCTATACACTCTTTTCCCTCATGCTATCTGGCGCTGCCACCTGCTAATTCTTTGTTGTTGTTTGTTTGTTTTTTTGCTACACACTGTAAACATTTAAGTTTGAAATCAAAAGATGAATATAAGATGCTAGATCAGAATTTCAGCATTTATTTCCTGATGTGTTTCAAGATGTGTTATGCCAGGTCTATACTGAAAGTAAGCTATATATATTCAAACTGCACATCTTGGTAGAGTCATTTTTTCTCTATACAAATGTATTACTCAACATGTCTCCATCACAAGCAATACATTTGCGCCACTGATGAGCCCAACTCTCAAAACAGAATGATTTTGCTGGAGTCAGAAAGCATTAGAAATGGTTAACTAACCCTTTCAAGATTGATACATGTCAGTTACTTTGTTTCACATCTGTTTTTGAATTTATTTAGATTGTGTTGCTTTTTTAGATCTTTTAGTGTGCTTCACCTGTCAGACAGGTTCAAGTGATTTCTTGATTCAACAGGTCTGGCAGTAATCAGCAAGTGGAATTTAACTAACCTTTCCAAGAATTACATGAAGTAGGTAGGTTTGGACAGCTTTTTTTTCCTTAATAAAAAATGAAATCATAACTTAAACCTGCATTTTGTATTTACTCGGGTTATCTTTAAAATTTGTGTATAATAATAATCAGGAAGGGGGGGGGGGGATACTTTTACACAGCATGTTAATATCAAATACAATAGGAGGAAATTAGCAGTAACATATTTTATATTTTTTTAAAAAGCAAAACAAAACAAAAAAGCACTAACAACATTCCTCTTTAGTAGAACATGTATTGAGAAAAGCTGACATTTAATGATGAACAGGTTGTAACAGGCTGTTTAAAAGTTGTAGTTCTTACTGCTTCTATGTTAATGTTAATGTACATTTTATGTCTTTAACAGTTTACAGTTTGAGATGTCTTGAAATTTCCTTGTAATACATAAATAAAATATTTAATAATAATAATAATAATAATAATAATAATAATAATAATAAATTGAATATTTTTAATGGCTATTTGTGGCCAATTATCCTACTTGTCCTACTAACGGCGATAGACTGTTGACTACATTTCCCATCATCATCCGTCGCTCTTTTTTTACGTCACACTTCACCGGACGACAACAAATAACGCCGAACAATATAACCATGGAAGGCGGATTGCCCGAGACTGAGTTAGCTAAACTTCGAAACAGGTTTAAAAGAGATGCCGAGCTTCTTTTACATCCAGTTTCGGAAGAAGAAGAAAAGAGTAAGTGAAAAATATACACTTTAACGTGAAAATACTTAAAATTTGCTTGCATATGACAGGAAGGTGCCTCGAGCTCTTTTTTTTTATAAATGAAACTGCTGTTTAAATATAAGGTTTCCTCTATTTCCTCCTTCTGTTTTTTTTTTTTTTTTTTTTTTACTAAAGAGTCAGTATTAAGGCAATTTTATTTGTAGTCTTAACTCAGGATTACTATATTACTATTTTTTATATGCAGTGGATCATAATAACAAAATAAGTGAATAATGGTCAGTGATAGACACATAAATCCTACATAAGTAACACAAGCAAAGCCTGATGATGGACATATAATCTATACAGGGCATTTATATACAATACTAAAGTTATGAATGTGATCAGGAATCAGATATCTTCCACTTCCTGGAATGAAATCCTCTTCTTGCCACGACTGGAGCTTCACCCTGAAGGCAAGTGCTTCAAATCAGAGTTCATTTTTGCTCAAATGTGACTCAGACCTATTGTTCCCCCACTCCAGTAGCAGTGTAAACAGAACCGGTCACATGGAATCTGATCTCGTGCATCCTGATTTATTTTACTCTCCTTTATACAGATCATCATCATCTCAGGGAGTTGTTCCTTATAAGATTCTGCGAGAACAATTTTTAAAGAAATTGTTTGATCTGTCCATAATATTGTCAGAAATATACAAACCCGATTCCAAAAAAAGTTGGAACACTGTACAAATTGTGAATAAAAACAGAATGCAATGATGTGGAAGTTTCAAATTTCAATATTTTATTCAGAATACAACATAGATGACATTTCAAATGTTTAAACTGAGAAAATTTATAATTTTAAGGGGAAAAAATGTTGATTTTAAATTTCATAGCATCAACACATCTCAAAAAAGTTGTGACATGGCCATGTTTACCACTGTCCATGTCTTCTTTTTATAACAGTCTGCAAACGTCTGGGGACTGAGGAGACAAGTTGCTCAAGTTTAGGAATAGGAATGTTATCCCATTCTTGTCTAATACAGGCTTCTAGTTGTTCAACTGTCTTACGTCTTCTTTGTCGCTTCTTCCTCTTTATGATGCGCCACATGTTTTCTATGGGTGAAAGATCTGGACTGCAGGCTGGCCATTTCAGTACCCGGATCCTTCTCCTACGCAGCCGTGATGTTGTAATTGATGCAGTATTTGGTCTGGCATTGTCATGTTGGAAAATGCAAGGTCTTCCCTGAAAGAGACGACGTCTGGATGGGAGTATATGTTGTTCTAGAACTTGGATATACCTTTCAGCATTGATGGTGCCTTTCCAGATGTGTAAGCTGCCCATGCCACATGCACTCACGCAACCCCATACCATCAGAGATGCAGGCTTCTGAACTGAGCGCTGATAACAACTTGGGTTGTCCTTGTTCTTTTTATTCCGGATGCCAGGGCGTCCCACTTTCCCAAAAAGAACTTCAAATTTTGTCAGAAATTTTGTCAGAACAGTTTTCCACTTTGCTACAGTCCATTTTAAATGAGCCTTGGCCCAGAGAAAACGCCTGTGCTTCTGGATCATGTTTAGATATGGCTTCTTTTTGACCTAGAGAATTTTAGCCGGCAACGGCGAATGGCACGGTGGATTGTGTTCACCGACAATGTTTTCCGGAAGTATTCCTGAGCCCATGTTGTGATTTCCATTACAGTAGAATTCCTGTATGTGATGCAGGCCCGAAGGGCCCGAAGATCACGGGCATCCAGTATGGACGTCCGGCCTTGAACCTTACGCACAGGGATTTTTCTAGATTCTCTGAATCTTTGGATGATATTATGCACTGTAGTTGATGATAACTTCAAACTCTTTACAATTTTTCTCTGAGAAACTCCTTTCTGATATTGCGCCAATATTTTTTGCAATATTTTTATATTATTTTGACTTCTGAGAGACACTGCCATTCTGAGAGGCTCTTTTTATACTCAATCATGTTGCCAAATGACCTAATAAGTTGCAGATTTGTCCTCCAGCTGATTCTTATATGTAAATTTAACTTTTTCGGCCTTTTATTGCTACCTGTCCCAACATTTTTGGAATGTGTAGCTCTTATATAATCCAAAATGAGTCAATATTTGGCATGACATTTCAAAATGTCTCACTTTCAAAATTTCATATGTTATCTATATTCTATTCTGAATAAAATATTGAAATTTGAAACTTCCACTTCACTGCATTCTGTTTTTATTCACAATTTGTACAATGTCCAACTTTTTTTGGAATCGGGTTTGTACAGTACTATAAAAAGTCTTAAGCTGTCTTTTTTGTTTGTTACACCACACAGTGACCTATGAATCATTCAAGTATTAAAAATAACATGTAATTTAAGGCATGGACCAGTGAGAAACAGGTGCAGATGATGACAGATAATCAAGCTGGTGGTTATATTCCTGTAATATATACTCCTGAAGTCCTGTAGTAGACTCCTGATGCTAAATGCTTTGTGGTTGGAACAAGTGAGAAGGGAAATGAGATTGCTTCTGAGGTTTAATGGTATCTTTAGGCACTTTGCAGCCTGTCACGGTTAAACATTTATTAGATTAAATTCACATAATGTAATATGAAGAAATGAGGGTTGGCACATGACGTTTGCATAGTTCAGCATGTGCCTAGTGCCTTAACACTCTGAACACCCTGAAGTTAGTGGATGGAGTTCATAATAAACATAGACAGCTTTAAGCAAGGACTGAAGTTTAATTTAGATTAAAATGTTCCAGTTTGCAGTACATTACATGTTTAGTTAATTCCATGGCATCTTGGAAATAATTTTCCTTATCTGTCACACAGGTAAAGAGAAAGCAGTCTCCGAACCACTCCCACGCTTTAATCGACACTCCATCTTCTGGATAGTGGCCTCCATCGGTTTGACCTACTACGTAGATTTTTTCCAAGTCATCCTGGAAAATGAAGATATTAAAAGGTAAATATGTTGCATCAAAGGTAACATGTGTAAGGAATATACCCATCAATAATAAACTGTAAATCCTAAACGCAAATCCTAAACTTTTTCTTTTCTATCATACAGATTTGGCCAGTCTAAGCATTATTTTTACTTAACAACAATGACAAGTAGAATTAGAATTAGAATTTAGAACTTCTTTTTACCCCTTACATTACAACAACTTTATGTAGTCAATCTCTTACCAAATGTTTAGTTTGTTCTGTTTGTTCAAGGTGATGAAACAAGAAACTGCAACACCTTCAGTCAAAAGAAGATACAGTGCCATGATGAAATTCAATACACAGGGATTGTTTTTTTTTCCCCCATTATGATGGGTGGAGTGGGACAATAATAAATAAATAAATAAATAAATAAAATATTAATTGATTAGTTTAATTTGTTGCATTTGGAAATTTAGCAATTAGATATTTTGAAGTAATTTCTAAATTTTAGTAATAACAAAATAGATCAATTTTAGAGGCATTTAATGTGGTAAAATGTTGCCGTTTCCTTATAATCCTACAGGTGATACACTATACTACTACTATCCTATCTGGTACTAGAGAATTATTTGGTAAATTTGTTTGGAAATAAAAATAATATAATTATTTGGCAGCTGATTTGAAAGAGACGTGTGGTGCTCAGTCAACAATTGAGCTTTTTTTTTTTTATTAATTTTAAATTTTGAAGTTTTGTATTATTTAAATGCTGTGCTTGGTTTGTAAGTGAGAAACTAATGCTTTAAGGAATGGGCTACATTTTATTACTCATGTTAAATGCATTTGTGAAGCTGTTTTAAGTTACGACTCAACGTTTTCTAAAGCTTCAAGATCTTAAAATTGCAATATAGATAAAATCAGCACCTAGGTATCGTGATAATATTGTATCGGGTGCACCCTGGTGATTCTCATCCCTACTTTGAATGAATGCTAGACCTTGTATCTCCTTATTTTGTCATGAAATAACAATGAAATGGGCCAGACCTGGCCATCAAACAGTGTTTCAGTCAATTTTCCACGATTGCTGCTATGTTTTGTTAAGCCTCTTGAATACAGGATTGATTCATTCTGTAGCATTAAGATTTCTTAATTTCACACGGTCTCTGTCTCATGTGCTCAGGTTCAAGTGGAAAATTTCACTTACAGTCTGAACTGTGGAATATGTAATACACGCTCGCAACAATGTGCCTCTAATGAGGCCAATTTTATTGTTTTGGTCTTTGCAGAAACCTAACGCCGCAAATTACCCCGATGAAACCATTCCCACAGTGAAGAATGGTGGTGGGAGCATCAGGGTAGTTTATCAGCAGCATTTTTGGAAACTGGCCAGGGCTGAAGATATAATGGATGGAGCCAAATACGGTGCAGTCATAGAAGGAAAAAAGATGTTTACTTCCCCCCCCCCCAAAAACTGACCTTTAGTATAGTTCCTAAAGAAAACGTTTAGGAGGGAATACTGTACTTGTGCAAGGGACTTTACACCGCAAAGTGTTTCAGTGCTGCTATGATGGATATGAGGACACTCTTCCAAAGAGTCATAGTTTCTTGTATCTTTTATATAGTTTTGAGGAATCGTTCTCCATGCTTCCTGAATCACTTGTCTTTCATTTGTGGCAAGTTCTTGGCTCCCGTTTTCAGGCCAGTCCCTCTACCCAGCCATAGTGATCTATGATTCATCAAGCATAAAAATCATCCAAATTAAGGCATGAACCAGTGAGAAACAGGTGCAGATGATGACAGATGATAAGGCCTGTTATTAGTATACTGGTGATGCTATTGTAAATGCTGAGTGGTTGGAACAGACGAGAGGGGGAAATAAGGTTGCTGCTAAGGTTGTTGGGTAAATAAGCAATTTTTCAATTGGTTCACTTTGTACTTTATAGACGCCCTCTGTAAAAACATTTGTTCCCATTCATTTCTTCAATTTAATCTATAGTACCAGTTAAAAGTTTGGACACAAATTTGGATTTATTTTCTACATTCTATGACCGTACTGTACGTTTTAAAACTATGAAATAACACATATGGCATTAAATTATTAATTAACAACAGTCATATGTTATTTCAAGACCCGAAGGTACATCAAGCAGCATCATGAAACTGGTCCCTTCTGAAGACCATCCCAAAGCAAGACCAAAACAAATTTCTGCTGAGGAGGAGAAGCTCATTATAGTTACCAGCCTTAGAGATCACCAATTAACAACCAGCACCTCAGATTAGAGCCGTTATAAAGGATTTACAGATCATAAGTAGCAGACAATCTCAATATCAACTGTTCAAATGCCTTGCGCATTGTTTCACTTGTTTTACAGTGTAAAAAGAAATAGAAATCAGGAAAGACCACGCAGTTAGAAGGTGTGTCCAAACTTTTCACTGGTAATGTATATCAATCAATTTAATATGAAGACAAGTATTCTACATCTTCTAAATGAAATATTCAAAGTAAATAGTTCTTTGAACTAGTTGCATTTGTAATTAGGGAAATCTAAATTGCACAAAAACATATTATTTAAAAATAATAATAATGATTCCTTTATTCACTCACAAGCTTAGACATACTGTAAGAATTCTCGTGTTGACCTTCTACTGAAATGTCTTCATGCTTATACATCTATGTTTATTTTTTTTATTTAAGCCCATGGTCAGCTGTTTTTGCATAAAAGTGTAGATCCATTTGGGATTCCACAATTCCATGTAATATTAGACTTAGTAGTATAACAGATGCTTTTAAGGTGCCATTATTTTTGTTTACATGCAAATACATTGTGGATTGGAACAGATTCTTCTCATCTGCACTTTTATCACTTAAGGGGTAAATATTTAGACATAAACACCATGAAACGAAAAAGTTCCAAGGTAAAAGGAAAGTCCCCCCCCCCCCTTCTCATTTCACTCAGTATACACTCTGTCCTCACAAGTGACACACAATAACTCACACAGTGGACATTGTGGTCAAGACGTATGCTTAAAACTAGAGACTGAGCTTCAGGGCTGAATAAAGACTTTTTTGTAAAGTGGAAAGAACCAAACAAACGTGTGTGTGTGTGTGTGTGTGTGTGTGTGTGTGTGTGTGTGTGTGTGTGTGTAGGCACGTTTTCATATCTTAGTATGGATCGAATGACAGTTTTGTCCTCAGGGGGATCTATGAACTACTATTATCAAAACTGTTATTACCAAAACAATACCTATTCTCAGTGCTAGTACACCGACTGATGTTTATAACTTAACCTAGATTTTTGAACAGGTCATGGCCGTCATGGGTCATTTCTAAAGGCCCTTTCAGACAAAAGGACACAATGTGGTGTGTAGTTTCATTCTAGTCCATTTCAAAAGTATATTATTTTATCCCAGGTTAAGCATCACATCACACACACTAGATTTATTTATTGAATTTTTTTTTTAACTTCATAGAACTTCGCACATTATGTAAAATCTTAAAATACAAAGAAGTGTTTGTTTGCTGTCACACAACATTTTACAGCAACAAAAAAAAAAATTGAGCGCACGCACATACACACGAAAAAACGTCTACAGTGTCAACTTATTCCCTTGCCTATCATTCCTGTAACCAATTAGTGTTAGGTGGCAAAGTGAATGAACAGCCCTTAATACACCCATTAAATCAATGGACAGAAGCACAATGGAAACACAGGGATAAAGTGTGTTTATGTGTTGGTGTGTGTTGCAGTTGGTGGTTTAACGCAGGCTTGGTGCTGCTGGCAGTTTGTCTGAGCCTCGCCACGTTCTGCATTGTGTATCTGGAGTGGTTCAAAGGAATTCAGCATTACGATCAGGAATACCCCGCAATTCCACCAATCACCACCGCCGCATTCATCGCTGCCTCCTTCAGGTCAGTATGTACTGTTTATGCAGCCATACACAAATCTGCCATAACATTAGTATTAGCATTAGTATTAACATTAGGATCCACCTAGGATTTGGGTTCTAGGGGCGTGGCTTCGCAGGGCCTCATGTGGTCTGGCATCAGGACATTAGCAGTAGATCCTTTTGGTGCAGGATGGGGCTTCTGTCCCCATTATCCCGTCATCAGTTTACCTATAAATAGTTAATTCATTAAATAGTTTTTCATTAATTAAAGCATGTTACACTACTTTATCATTAACTTTATTTATGTTGTAACAGCTATAAAGTCAGCACCTCACCAGCCCTTAATGAGATGTAAGTTAAGCTAGTCTTATTTAGAGCTGTGCAATTTGGCTGTCAAATTATTAAGAATTACTAAATAATAGGGTTAAAATATAACACGGCTTCTTTAGAAAGTACAAACCAGTTCCATCTACCACAAATACTCACATTTTGCAAGCGTTTCTTCATATATGGAGTTTATGAGCGGTTGGTGCAATACTGCCAACTACTGGACTGGAGTGTGAAGCAGAAGTACGGGAGGAAAAAAGGGTCATTGCTTTGTACAAGACATGACATTTCAACTATCAACAACACAAGTTACACAGAATCTAAAGCTGCTAAAGAAAAAAACGTCAATAAATGTTTGTGCTTTTGAATTTAGTCGACGCGGAAATTGCAATGCCCAAAAATCGACTTCCCATGATTCACTGCTCTAGGTTTCTTAGAAAATTATCCTGGAATTTCCGTGTCATAATTCTGACCCGACAAAGCAGAGACAGGAGATTTCTTAAGAGAAAAAAGGCTCTATTATTTCATTGTTTTTCATGGCTTTAGTACTGGGAGGTACAAATCACTAATGCTTGAGAGTCCCGCAAAAAATGCTCAATGAGGAATATTAGGACAAGTGTCCTGCCCTAACTACATGCAAAGCCCCCGTTATAGAAAATTAATCAGCAACATCTGACCAATCAGAATAGAGAATTCAAGAGCATGTACGGTAAGATACAAGTGTATTATGAAATAATTTATGTTTTTGTGTGTTCACAGTTTTAACATTGCATTATGGCCAGTGTGGTCCTTCTTCACTCCTGTGATTCTCTTCACTCAGTTTATGGGAGTGGTGATGATAATCTCAATCCTCGGATAAAGGCAAGAACACCAGCGCTCCAGGCGATTATGTATGGTGTGTGTGTATATCTTGTGAAATAGTAATGCAGAACATTTGTCTTGTGTGTGCATATCAGATGATATTGCCATTGTGCTGTGTGAACTGAGCAGGCTTTTTAATTTTTTTAGGCAGGCTGAGACACAGATCCCTCCGCAGTGATGGATTCTCTTTTATACTCCTATTTGTTTTTTGTTTGTTTGTGCGAAACTAATTTTATATGCACATTTATCTCATTGCAACAAAATAATGCAAGTTAATTTACTGAATTTTCAAATAAAAAATCTGTTTCAGCTTAACAATTTAAATTGTCACACTAAAATCTCAGCATTTCACTAGTGCTTGGATACCACAAAAGTAGAAAGTTTTCTTGGTATGCTGGAATGATCAGTCTCAAACACTGGCACTCCCAGGAACTGTATACACAATGTATAAATGGTGTTTTTGAATGCAAGAACAATATTTTGCACCAGTCGATTTCATAAAATGCATTTCCCAGCAAAGGATGCAGTTGCAGCTCTTGTTGCTCTCAAACAGTTTAGATGTTGATCATTTCGGATGTGTAATGAAAGAAATTTCCAAGAAATGGGTGGGTTTCATAAAATAAAAAAGTACAATCTTTACTTCTGCTATGTTACAAAAAAAAAAAAAAAACATGCAAAATGAAAAATAAACTTTATTGTTTAAAAATCAGTAGTTGTTTATTGATAATTGTGTGATATTTTTTTCCTTTAATGCTGACGCCATTTTGCTGGCATGGTTTGGCTCCACTCAACCTTTTAAGGCGTTTTAAGACTGATCACTTTTAACCTACAGTGTTTCAGGCTTGCATCATGTATTGGTTTGATTACTATGAAAATGATGCAAGTCATCATATGCCAGATCTCACCTCTTTTGAACATTTGATGGATAGTTCGGACTGATGTGATACATTGCGTTTACAATCACCATCATCAAAACAACACCGAAGGATTTTAATTTAAAAAAAACATTTTAAACTTCAGCGTGCATGAAGTTTGAATGTTTTCTCTGTGCTTGGTGGGTTTCCTCCGGGTACTCTGGTTTCCTCCCACAGTCCAAAGACCTGCTGATTAGGCTAACTGGAGTTCCCAAATTGCCTGAAGTGTGTCAATGAGTGTGTTAGTGTGTGTATGTGTGTGCCCTGCAATGAATTGGCACCCTGTCCAGGGTCTCTGGGAAAGCCTCCATTTCCCCCTGACTCGCTATACAGGCTTAAGTGGTATAGACAATGAGTGAGTGAATGGTAATCAATGCTCCAGTCCACTTCCATAGACGTGCAGAACCTATGACAAAGAAGTAAAAGAAAAAGATGTTTCTCTTACACTACTTTGATACACTTTTTTTTTCTTAATCATCTTATTTGTACTTGTTTCAGGATAGATAGTACATTACCTTTGTAAAATATAATATGTGTACTATATTTTATAAAAATCTATACTTTATCTTGATCAGGTTTTCATTAGATGCAAGGAACCGTGGAAACAAGGCACTCATACACACTTAATGGGATGTCAGTACATTTCTGGGAATCAAACCCCACACACACCATGAGGTAATTTAGAGCAGACAGTCCACCTAACATTGTGTGTTGTGAGGTGTCAAAGATATCGGATTGCCCTTTCTTTGCTCTTTCACTTGAGAAAAGAATTTGTTTATGTCTGCTGAAAGGAGGTTAGAACCCTGAACTATCATTCTATAGAGTGAGTGTTTAGCAGTAATTAACTTTTTCTACATTTCCTGTATTCAGCTCAGCACTGTGAAACCCCTAGTTTAACCATCAGAAGATATAATTAGTCTAACAGGATATGAATTAAGGTGTACATACATGAGCATGTATTTAAATACACCTGTTTCTAGAATTTGTTAGAGAACATACCTGAACAAGTTGTAAAAGTTGCATGACCCTGACTCTGCAGATATCTCTGAAGGAGCTGCATCGTTCCAAAGGTCAGATGGAAAAAGCTTGGCTTTAGAAAAAGTGGCGTACTGTAGAAAGTCTCATTTGTCGCATGCCCAAAGTCATGTTAGAAGGTTCACTTGAGTAGTTCAAAGCAATTAACGGCCTAATCAAAGCCCAGAGCTCAGTCTCTGTCTTCACAGAATTTGAGCAAAAAATCTTCACTAATGGTCTAAATCTAATCTGGCAGAGCAGAGCCAGGTAAGAAGAACGGGCACGCATACTAAGGTCCAGGTGTGAAAAGGATCCCAGAAGACTTGAGGCTATATTTGCAGCCAAGAGTGTTTCTAGTAAGTATTGATTCATTTCTGGGTTGTAAGACCACAATTTGGAAAAATTCAAGGTGCATGAACACGGCTCTAGCTGATCCCAGATTTTCAATATACTCTTAGACTTGGACTTTTCCACAAAACACTGCTCTCAGAAGTGGGATACCTTAACCATTAATAGTTTGCAATGAATTTGCCATGGAGTGCATAACAGTACTGAACTACTTCTTATGATGCCTAACCATTCTGCTCCACAGAAAGCTTTTATTCTCCTTTATTTGCTCAGGTTTGTGCATTTATCTTCGTTCATTCATTTAGACCACTGGGTTTTCAATGGGGTTCAAATCCTTTTCTGCACTGTTTATGTATGTATGCTTGGTTTATTTTGTTAAAAGCTTCATCTCTGAACAAATTGAAACCTCCTGGCAGAGGCAACCAGATTTTAATGGCAACAGTGGAGGTCCTGGTAAAATAAGATATTTCAAGCCTGAACATTTGCTTTCGTTTAATGGTGTCATTAATTTTGGTACACATTTCTCTATATCTTACTATACATGCCAGGAGACATGTGAATTTACCCTATGAAACACAGTCTTTGTTACAGGGTCACTGTTTTGGCATGTAGCCATAGAAGCCCTGAAGAGTTGAACACGGGTCTCAGAAACTAGAAACCAGCAGAACCACCTGGATCAGCCACATGGTACCCTCAAATTGACACAGCTTGGCTTTATGCCCACATATATCCTTGGCTTTATGCCCACACAAAAAAAAAAAAGTGTGGTGTCTGGCTTTTTTTCTTCTCCTGGACGTCAACATATACAGCCTAATTTGCTTCCCATCCTCAAGAGTGAAATCCCAAGCATATTTGATTGGTATATTTGCATTTTATTGCTATTATTCACGTTGGTAGCACAAACACATGATATGTTTTAGCCCAGATGGCACATGCAAAGATGTATCGATGCACGCATCTGTGTCGTTTCACATAAAAGTCATCAGTAATTATGAATGTGAACTGTCATAACGTGCAAATCCAGTCTGGCCAAAAAATCTGAATTGAGGAATGTGGTTTGTGATGGGAACATGTACTCAATTCACTGCGTACTCAGTCTTATCTATGATTGGTTAGATGCTTTACTACAGGTGAAATGTGAGCCAATCACTGCCTGTTCCTCTGCCAAAGCCCGGGTGGATGAAAATTTGAAGTCGTTCTCAATTAGATTGATGCATGCAATTGAATATGCAATAAGAATATATTTCTTTCAAGAAACTGTTAGCAAGTATTTAAATGGCTAATATTGACCTAAAAATGGATTACCAAAGGTTTAGACGACCCCTCTCATTCCCATTGAAGATTTATTCCAGTTAGGCCGGGCCAAACTGTTCTGAGATGTTTTCATTACGCATTATCATTACTAGGCTATTAGTGCAATTTTTACTAAAATATTATATATAGAGAGAGAGTATATATCTAAACACACCTAGTGGGCAGTGTATGCATCAAATCTGTGGATCTTGATAATGCTAAACTACAAATTTCAGTTTCAATGCCTTAGACTTTCAATTCTAGACATCAAGTTAATTCATCTAGAAGTTAATTCCCTCTATCTGGGCTATCGGATGCTATTCATGCTTTGCAGCAGTGCATATTATCTTGTTTCTACTGCTCCAGAGCACAGATTCTTATTGAATTTATTGGATTTTGCCTTTCAAGGATCGGCATCACAATTTTTAAGTCCTACCCTTCAGCTTTTCTCTCTAGTAACATACATTTTTGCAAGATGCATTATACAAAGAAGAACATGCATCAAGGCTTTTGCCTGTTCTGCCATCCAAGTGGGAGAATAAACTTCCTCTAGATGTCCCCAGAACTGAGTCACTGGTTGTCTTCAAATGATAACTTAAGATCTACAGTACAGACCAAACGTTTGGACACACCTTCTCATTTCCTAGCAGAAATAGATTTCCTAGCAGATATTCAACCATGAAGGCCTGATTCACACAGTCTCCTCTTAACAGTTGTTCTAGAGATGTGTCTGCTGCTAGAACTCTGTGTGGCCATAATACAAATTCAACCTCTTTGAATGAGAAGGTGTGTCCAAACTTTTGGTCTGTATTGTATGTCTTCATGGAGTAATTACAGTACATTGTCACAACATTTATTTCCATTCAAAGCTGCATAAATTTTTCTCTTGGGAGAGATGAACAGCTGTGTAAAGTCTTCTCCAGCACGTTCCAAAGATTTTCAGTGGGGTTAAGGTCTGTACTCTGTGGTGGCCAATCCATGTGTGAAAGTGTTTCTTATTTTAAAAAATCCATTCATGGAAAAACAGGCTTATACAGTAGGCACTAGGCATGATGGATGCATCACTACATCTGTCTCTCTTCTTACCCTGATGCTCCCATCTCTTGGGAACAGGGTAAATCTGCACTCATTAGACCACATTACCTTTTTCCAATCTTTCACAATCCATTCTTTATGTTCACTAGCGGATTAGCTGATTAGCTTAATTGTTAAGTGCTACACAGCTGTTTAGGATCAGTCCCTTGAGCTCTCTTTACACTGTACGTGTGGAAATGCTATTACTGTCTTTTTTAAATATGGCGAAGAGTTATACAGTTTTTTTATTGGTTTTTTCTTTGTTTGTTTGGTTGTTTTTACAATTTGATTTCACTAAGTGTTTAATTGATCTCCCATCACGCTCATTCAGGATGTTTCTCTGACCATCTTCATTTAAGATTGAAGATGGTTCACTACTACCCTTTCAGGTTTTAATTATGCATTAATTAGTTCTAAACCCAATTTTAGTAGTTTTAACAATCTACTTAGTGTTTTTATTTACTTGATGCAGGACAATTATATCAGCCTTCTGAAATAGAGTAGCATCTTTGCCATGACCTTGTTTTTTATTTGTTTTTCACATTATGTTACTACCTCGAACAAACTAATAGCATCAGGATATATTTAATGCTAAATATTTGAAAGCATTTTTGTAACACAATTTGGATAAGGCCATTTGCCATGTCTCTTCATGGGTATCCCTCAAGGCTTAGTGCTGGGTCACCCTCTGTTCTCCCTCTATACGTTCAGACATTCTGTCATCCCAAACGTCTCAGTCCAATACTCAGTAAAGTTGCATCTCTGTCGAAGACCTGGCAGCAATTTCAGTGCATCACAGCACCATGGATAGTGCCATACCACGGGATCGTAAACTTCTCATTGCTTTCCCTAACACTGTAAAAAATCCAACTAGATAAATATTGAATGAAATAATACTGTATTGTTGGCTCAACTTCTTACAGAGATATTTGTTGAGACAACAGGTAACACTGTATTCTTGAAAACTTCGGAGACACAGACTGAATACGTTTTAAAAATCAAGTTGATCCAGCAATCTATGGAATAAAATCACTGTCAAAAATAAGTGTGCATTACTATCTGAGGGAAGAGGAATCGGTTTGGCGCATGCGCCCCGCCACCATTTTAAACTTCTAAAATCTTACCTACTATAGTGAAAACATCTCTGTAATTTGACTTCTCTTAAACATGTACGAATCTGTGAAAAGAACAACTTACCTGAGCCCATGAGAGAGCGCTCTGCTGCTGATCTGCCATTTTGGCGCTGGTGGTTTAAAACGGTGGCGGAATCAATTCCTCTTCCCTCAGATAGTAAACCCTTTGCATGTGGCCATGATGACGTATTTTTGACAGTGGTGTAGCACACAACATTCGTGGGTGTGAAGTCCGTGTTAGTTTGGCTTCAGAGTCACTAATACTCATCTACAAGTTTTATATTCACTAGTTCACTTGTCTGTATGAAAATCTAATTGAGTTCATTTAAAACATCACTTCACACATGTAGTTCTCCTGAGAATGACAAAGTAAAACTCGTGAAAATATTAAAACTTTTTGAATATGAAACAATGCATAGCTTTAAAACACCATTAAAATCCCATAAACAGTGTTTTACACTCTCGTGGTATATAGTCTTATTAATATATTTAACTTTTTTATCATAACCTGATATTCAGTGAAATTTATCATCTTTGTCTTCACAAGACTCTTCTTGTTTCTTTAACCAGGGCCCTGCTGTGGAAGATTGGGGTCGGATGGCCTTTTAGAGCTACTGGAGGAACCTGAACAAGCTGTTGGAGAGGACAGTAGACTTTGATGGCCTGGGTGACGTGCAGCAAGTTTAGGAGTGACTTTTGGTCTGGTCTGTGCTCTAAACATTGAATTCCACTAGGACTGGACGTACACCTATGAAGCCATCCGAACGATTACTATTGGACTTGGAGAGACACGTTCCCCTCAGATTCACATGCTTAAAAACATACTTTTGTGTATTCTCCTGTTTTATGGCAGATCACTGTTTTAACTTTGACTAGTTTTGGAAGAATAATCTCTTCTTCAAAATCGTCAACCTGTATATTAGATCCTATACCGACACATTTTCTCAAACAGATAGTACCAGCAATAATAGAACCCCTGTTGAAAGTAATTAACTGTTCACTCAGTAGTGGGTATGTCCCCAAATCCTTTAAATTAGCCGTTATTAAACTGCTAATCAAGAAATCTGACCTTGACCCCTGTCAGCTTTTTAATTACAGACCGATATCAAACCTCCCCTTTATCTCCAAGATTCTGGAAAAGGTAGTATCACAGCAGCTATGTTCACATCTACACAGAAATAGCATAAATGAACTATGACCTCCTATGGGCCTCTGATCAGGGTTGCGTCACTATACTTGTGTTACTGGACCTCAGTGCAGCTTTTGACACCATTGATCATAGTATTCTCCTTCACAGATTAGAAAAGGTAGTAGGAATTAAGGGAACTGCCCTCTTGTGGCTCAGATTCTATTTGATTCATCGTTATCAGTTTGTAGATTTAGATGGTGACTATTCCTCATGTTCTCAAGTAGAGTTTGGTGTTCCACAGGGTTCAGTTTTAGGCCCAGTGCTTTTTTCCCTTTACATGCTTCCTCTGGGCAACATAATTCGTAAACATGGTATTAGTTTTCATTGTCATTTTCATTGTCATGCTGATGACACACAATTATATGTCTCAGCAAAACCAGATGAGAAAAACCAGTTTGCTAAAATTGAGCAGTGTGTGCAGGACATAAGAGATTGGATGTTAATTAATTTTCTTCTGCTTAATCCTGATAAGACAGAAGTTCTAGTCATAGGACCACAAGTAGCTAGAAGTAAGATTTCTGATCACACTGTAACTTTAGATGGCCTTTCTGTTCCATCAAATGCAACAGTAAAAGACCTTGGTGTGATTATAGATTCCAGCCTTTTGTTTGAAGCACATGTAGATAATATTACCAGGATAGCTTTCTTTCACCTTAGAAATATTGCCAAGATAAGAAACATATTGTCACTAAATAATGCAGAAGAACTAGTTTATGCTTTTATCACCTCTAGGTTGGACTATTGTAACGCCTTACTGTCTGGTTGTTCAACTAGGTGTATAAACAAGCTTCAGTTGGTGCAGAATGCAGCAGCGAGGGTCCTCACTAAAACCAGAAGATGTGAGCACATCACCCCTTTCTTATCTACACTGCACTGTCTCCCTGTGAAAATTTTGCATCGATTTTAAGATACTACTATTGACATTTAAAGCACTAAATGCTTTCGCGCCACAGTATCTGAGTGAACTGTTAGTGTCTTACGATCCGCCATGTCTACTTCGATCAAAGAATGCAGGCTGCCTGTCAGTACCATGTATTGTTAAAACTACAGCAGAGGGCAGAGCTTTTGCTTACAAAGCCCCAAAGTTATGGAATAGTCTTCCTATTAATGTTCGGGACTCAGACACAGTCTCAGTGTTTAAGTCTAGGCTAAAAACTTATTTATTTAGCCAAGCATTTTTGTAAATAGATTAGCCTTAGGTAAAGGAGCAGATCTGGGGGACTTATGGACTTGGAGTATTCTGGTGAACTGGTATGTTTAGATGCTGTCCTCCCCACTTTCATTGATCACTCAGGTTTGTCGACGGTGAGGTGATTGGTTGCTTTACATCACAGGGGTCCCTCATGTTTGTGCTTCCTTCTGGCTCTCCCTTTTAGTTATGCTGTTATAGTTAGTCCTGCCGGAGTCCCTGCTTACACTTTGCACTAAATATACATTCACCTTATACATGTTGACTGTGATCATACCTAACTGCCATCTCTCCATCTCTTCTGTTCTCTCCTCTTCTGTTCTCTCCTCTTCTGCTCTCTCCTCTTTCTCTCTCTCCCTCTCTCCTTTCCCTCTCCCTGTCTCTCTGTCGAGCTATACATGTCGCTCCTGAGTTGCCAGTGATCCAGACCCCTCTGCCCTCTGGACCTGTCTAACCGGTCCTGGAGTCCTGCTTCTGGTTGGAGATCTCGTCGCATGGATGCCCCGTGTGGTCTGCCTGGATTCGTGTGGTGGCTGGGGATGGTTTCCACGAAGACTGTCCTGTCCTCGATTCATGCTGACAGCTGTTCTCTGGGGACCTGTGACTTCAGTTGTTTGATGGCTCAGGACTGGTATTTCCTACAGTCTACCTGAGCCCCCAGGAACAAACTGGACTCCTTTTAATTTTAATTTTAACACATCTCCTGTTACACTGAACTTCCAGTCTTACACATTATTATGCTGATCAATCCCTGCTTTCTGTTCACCCAGATGAGGATGGGTTCCCTGTTGAGTCTGGTTCCTCTCAAGGTTTCTTCCTATTACCATCTCAGGGAGTTTTTCCTTGCCACTGTCGCCCTCGGCTTGCTCATCAGGGACAATCTTATCATTTTGATTCATACACATTGCATACAAACTTACTTCTTTTGATTGTGTAAAGCTGCTTTGCGACAATGTCACTTGTTAAAAGCGCTATATAAATAAAATTGACTTGACTTGACTTAAAGTTTTTTTTTTAAGTAATATCTGTGTGTTTTAATTGTATTGTTAGGCCAACCTTTTCTCATACAAAAACAACCACTTTAACAAATTACATAAATGGGAGACAACTTACCTTTTTAGTAGATGAAAAGTTGGGCTAAGTCAACCCTAGAGAAATATAACTAATTGAGCCTACAACCAATACTACTTGAGCTAACTTAAATATTTGAATTACAAGTTGAGTCAATCTAAGATTTTGAACTGGGTACACAATGTGTCAACTAAACACTAATGTAAAATATTTTGTTTGTCCAGCAAATTTCTCTAAAAAATTGAGTAAACTTAAAAAAAAAAAGCTGTGCAACTTGTTATTAAGCTTTTTTTATGTTGAGGCAGCCTGTTTTTTTTTTTACAGTGAAGGGAGCCACCAAATACAAAGGATCTGTTCACGTTACCAGTCAGCAGTGACTCAAATCTAATTTTCACCATAATCTGCATCAAAAAAATCTGATCGAAAGAACAAATATGATGATGTACATAGCACCAATCAGCCATAATATTAATACCACTCACAGGAGAAGTGAATAACATTGATTATTTCATTACATTGGCACCTGTGAGTCGTCTGATATATTAGGCAGCAAGATAAAAGTCCTCAGTTCTTAAAGGTGATGTGTTGGAAGCAGAAAAAAATGGGCAAGCGTAAGGATCTAAGTGATTATGACATATGGAAACTCAGATGGCTAAACCACTGGGTCAGAGCATCTCCAAAAAACTTATGACCAGACTTGTAGAATTTTCCTGCTATTAGTAACTAGCTAATACTAGTTAGCTAGTTACTAGCAGTCTGATGGGATCCCATAGAAGAGTTACTTTAGGACAAATTGCAAAAATCATTAATACTGGCATTAATTGAAAGATGGCAGAACACAAGCATCGCAGAAACAAGGTGGCCTGGTCTGATGACTCCCACTTTCTTTTACATTAGTACTCTCCAAATTTCTGCCGGGAAAACTTGGGTCCAGGCATTCATGTGGATGTTCCTTTGACACGTACCACTTACCTGAACATTGTTGCAGACCAAGTACCTGCCTTCATGGTAACAGTATTCCCTAATGTCTGTGGCCTCTTTTAGCAGGATAATGCGCCCTTCAGGAATAGGTTGTGGAATATGACAAAGAATGTCTTCTTGCCTCCAAATTCCCTAGACCTCAATCTGAAAAAGTCACTTTTTTGTTTGTACATGCAAACTGAAATGAATCAGAATAAAAAAGGACAAAAGTGTCAAAAAATTTATTTCGGTATATTATGTGCTCTGAAGAATTTCCTGCCAACATCTCGGTGTCGGATACTACAGTACCTCTGCACACACACTCAGGGGGTCTGGTGGAGTCCCTGCCTCAATGGGTCGGAGATGTTGTGGCAGCGCGAGGGGGGCAGGTGGTTTTAAAGTTATGATGAGTGTATATCAAGTCAAGTCAAGTCAATTTTATTTATATAGCGCTTTTAACAATTGACATTGTCGCAAAGCAGCTTTACACAATAAAAAGAAGTAAGTCTGTATGCAATGTGTATGAATCAAAATGATAAGATTGTCCCTGATGAGCAAGCCGAGGGCGACGGTGGCAAGGAAAAACTCCCTGGGATGGTAATAGGAAGAAACCTTGAGAGGAACCAGACTCAACAGGGAACCCATCCTCATCTGGGTGATAACGGATAGCAGGGATTGATCAACTTAATAATGTGTACTGGAAGTTCAGTGTAACAGGAGATGTGTTAAAATTAAAAGGAGTCCAGTTTGTTCCTGGAGGCTCAGGTAGACTGTAGGAGATTCCAGTCCTGAGCTATCGAACAACTGAAGTCACAGGTCCCCAGAGCATCAATCGATGATAGGACAGTCTTAATGGAAACCATCCCCAGCCACCATACAAATCCAGGCAGACCACACGGGGCATCCATGCGACGAGATCTCCAACCAGAAGCAGGACTCCAGGAC